>JAOTRO020175328.1:0-11872 GCA_028566515.2 Pyracantha coccinea | reverse complement strand
GATAAAAGTATCAATTCCTGGGCCTAAATTCTGTTCAAAACAAGGATTACCAAACAACTAGAGCTAATCACAAACTATCATTCAAATCGCCACGGAAAATCCAAAAAAATCCGAACTCTACACCCCCAAAAGGAAATGGCGAAAGATGACTATTAATGCTAATCCATTAGTTCTAGCCTGACGTTTGTCCTTAGTTGTCTCGAAGTTAGCTGCTTGTATTAGAGAAACAAGGGCTCGATAGACTAATTTCCCACAAACTATGCATCGCCTAATCATAATCACAAACAACCATTCGAACTCGAGTTAAGATAAACGCATTGTCCTGACCAACTCGTCCTAAACCATGTGCAAGTGGCAGATTTAAGCAAAGGGTTTTGGCGTATAAAAATAATAAAATTGACAACCTGTGGCATGTGGGCATTTGGTCTAGTGGTATGATTCTCGCTTAGGGTGCGAGAGGTCCCGAGTTCAATTCTCGGAATGCCCCATCGTCCTTTTTTTTTTCCTTTTTATTTAGCTGAATCTAAAGGACACAAATACCCCCGCCAGCCTATATACTGTAACTGGGATTCTTTTATGATTCTCCCCGCCAGCCTATGTACTGTAACTTGAACACTTTTTAAGTAAAACTAATGAAAATGGTTTGACAACTTTGAGTTTTAACGATAACGACAAAATAAAGGGTAAAGTGAATAGTACCAGCATTGACTTTTTAGTGTAAAAATATGGTTTTTCATTAAAGTGAACAGTATCAAGAGTTTTTCGTTAAAATTCCCTAGATTATGACTCTCTATCTCACTTGATCTACATTTTTCATATGATTTAGCGCTCTTTTATGTCTAACACAAGTTCAGAAGGAAGATTGGACCATGCATGGCCCTTTTTTGCCACAATACTTGCTTACAAGTTCACGGAATAAACACAACGTAACCTATATCTCCCTCGTGACCATTGTTTTACAGATTCCAATCAAGCACCTACGCCATAAATAATTACCTGTTATGTCTTCTTAGCTCTGATATATACCTTACCACTTGAGCTAACCCGAAGCGTTACTAACATGAGAATTGATAATACTGTATAACGTTTTATTCCATATTCTTGTATAATAATGATAAGGTGGCATGTTATTTTATTTATCACTCAATATTGATCGTTTTCCAGTAAAAAAAAATCGTCACCCCATATCGGCAAATCACATATAAAATTTCCATATCGTTTACACAAAATTTGTTACAAATGACTAAGAAAGATAATTCTATGGCTATCTTCAACAAAACCTCACCCCAATCCGTCTGTTTTTCGAGTAAAGATTTGTGGGTGTTTGATATGTATGATTTGGACATGTTTACTTACTATGAGAAGGAATATAGATATGAAGGAGGTTGAATATTGACCATGACGAACAAACGAATCCAAACTACAATATTATTCTATCAATTTGAATCAAATAAACAAGAGCCAAGACGGTTATAAGCTTAGGACTCCTTGTGACTGCTTATCTTCACAGCGTTACAAAACATTATATTTATAGAGAACAAACCTAACCCTAATACTAACAAGCTGGGCTCAAAACTAAACTACTTAGATAATAAAATACGTAAAATACTAATATTTTCCAACAAATGATTGTGTGTATATGGGATAATCAAGTTAATCGACCCCCTTGGATATTCATTCTTACAATTTTTTACGCGTGAGAAGGTATGGAATATTGAAAATTAATGTGGACTGCTTATTTTTTATTCGTTACTTTAGAATACGCATAAATGGTAATCATGTTCTTTTAAAATCTTTGATTTATAGTAAACACAAGAATAAGAATAATACTTTTCTTATGAATCCGTACTTTTTTTTTTCCTAACAAACGATATTACCGTGCTAAATCTCACAATGGACTAGCAATACTGTGATTCAAATTCGTCTTTGACGAGAATTAAACCTAAAACCTTTTACGTACTAATGAAGATGAATATCAGTAAACCGTAATACTAAAAGACACAAAAAGCTCATTTGCTTACAAATGTGTTGCTTAACCCTACTTCTTATAAGTAAACATGCGCTCAGAATAAACTTTTGGTTGTAAAAACCAAAAAGCAAAAACAATGACAAAATCTTACAATGACAAAATCATATTACAACAAAAACAAAGAAACAAAATGCATGTGTCACATCCACTTGTAACGCCGCTATTGGACCACGTGTGCACGTGTGCACATGTGCACCAATCAATTAGAATGCTTTGCTTTTCTTGAGTCTTCCTTGCGCTCATGACTCGTCCACTTGTCGTTCCAACCCCAACCAAAAGCATATAAAATCAACAACTGGCCATGACTTGAAGAATGGTAGAAATTCAGTGAAAGGCAGACTTGAACCAGTTGATCTCAAAGTATCACACAAACCCCATCTTAATTCTTCAAGAAAAAAAAAATGCTCAGGACTGCCTTCAGGTAAGCTTCTCTTCCCTTTTCTTTATATATTCGAGCAACATTTTAATTAATCTAATCTTTATTATGAAGACGGGAATTCAAATTGAAGTGTAAAACGAGCGCATCCTGCTCTAGCCAACGAGACTCGGATTCCCTAAATCACTACTGTTTATCCCTCCTTTCTTTAATGTTGATTTTTCTTCTTTTGTGGCTGAGGTTTTCTCTTTCCATTGAATGAAATTTGGTGTGCTGGATTTATGTTGCTAACTGTTTGAAGTTTGAAAAGGAAAAATGTCACCATTTCAAGAGCTCCTTTGGCTTCTCCGACCTTCAAGATGGGATTTTCATCCCAGCCTGCAAGGTAGGCAAAAAATCGAGTAGGTATTCGGGAATATTCGGATGAATTATTCGAATTCCCGAATACCCTCTTTTCGATTTCGATTACATTTCTCGTATGCATGCCCTTCTGTTGATTTGGTTCTATGTGTGACATAGCAGGCTTGAAGGCAAAGTGGCGCTGATTACCGGAGCAGCAAGCGGCATAGGGAAGGCAACCGCGTCGAAGTTCATCAGCAACGGCGCCAAAGTTGTCATTGCCGATATCCAACAGCAGCTCGGGCAGCTCGCAGCGAAAGAGCTCGGTCCAAACGCGGCATTCATTGCCTGCGATGTCACGAAAGAGTCCGACATTTCCAACGCCATTGATTTCACCGTCTCCGAACATAGCCAGCTTGACATTATGTACAGCAATGCCGGGGTGCCCTGCTACACTCCCCCGAGCATCGTGGACCTCGACCTTACAGCATTCGACCGCGTCATGAGCATCAACGTGCGAGGAGTCGTGGCAGGAATCAAGCACGCATCACGCGTGATGATCCCGCGCAAAACTGGATCCATTCTTTGCACAGCCAGCGTGACAGGACTGATGGGAGGACTAGCACAGCACACATACTCCGTGTCCAAGTCTGCCGTCATTGGCATTGTCAAGTCCGTGGCTGCAGAGCTATGCAAGCATGGAATCCGAGTCAATTCCATATCGCCATTTGCGATTCCAACCCCGTTTGTGATCGAGGAAATGACTCAAATTTTCCCGGGGGTTGACAGACAACGGCTGATAGAACTAACGCACAACGCAGGCGTCTTGGCTGGTGCAAAATGTGAACCCAACGATGTCGCTAACGCTGCGCTTTACCTAGCTTCGGACGAGGCTAAATATGTCAGTGGCCATAATTTGGTTGTGGATGGAGGTTTTACATCTTTCAAGAATTTGCAATTTCCCGCACCAGATCAGGTGCATTAAGCATTCATCCATTGTCACTACTTATTTAAAAGCATGGACGTTTCGAGAAAACATTACTACCATTACATAGGAAATGCGGGACAAGATAAATTTTGAAAACCTTGAACCGGACTGAGTGACAATTAGGCCTGCTCTATCCGTTGGGAAATCAAATTCACGGCCGCGTTCGCTGATGAGAACGCGCCGTGGAAGCTTTCCTGGTACGAAATGGATTCCAATTCTATGGCCATCTTCAACAAAATCTCACCCAAATCCGTCTGTTTTTCGAGTAAAGATTTGTAGAATGATTGAGCAGCAATCTTGCTGATTTCGACATTGGTGGGTTCCGGGCAGTACTCATCGTCCAACCACTTGTGCAAAGTAACCCTCAGCCACTCTGATTCCTGAATTTTCATTCATGTAAATAAAATGGTTAGCACACATAAGTCCCACCAAACCCACCTTCATAGAAAAATTAAGTTCCGTTTTGAATCAAAACCATGTATCCAACAATTATTGCACGTGATAATGGGCTCGTTTAGAAAATTGAAAGTGCTTTTAAAATGATTGGAAGTGTTTTCGGTTTAGCGTTTCAAAAGCAGTTTACATGTTAACTAAGGATTGTTTAAAATAAAAACACTTCTATCAAAAACGTTTTCAATTATTTTAAAAGCACTTTCAAACAAGTCCTATTATTATAAGACTGTTATTATTCTCGACAACTGCACTTGCACTACTAGGTGAAGAATTTCTCGCTAACAGTATCATTTGTCATGAGACTAAACTAATGGAGCGATAAATCAGAAGGTACCAAACACTTCAAAAATAGAAAGTAATACCTCCAAGGCCTTTGAGGGGGTCAACCAATGTTGTGGGACCACAAGGTCTTGAACTTGGGCATCTCGGTCTTCATTGCTCTGTGGGTTTGAAGAAAACTGAGATCTTACAGCAGTTTGGGACTTCCGGATATCATTCCGCGGGCGAATCGGGCGTCGTAAAACCCGGAAATTGAGCGCAGGCGTAGTCACATTGGCTAGAGCGGAGATTTTCGGGCAAGAGGTGGGAGGGAGTTTTGGAAGGGATGTGATTGGTCGGGCTGGAGAGAGAGATTTCATGGTTTTAGATTGGGTTTTGGGGCCGGGGGATTTTGTCTGGTGAGAAAATGGTTGGTGGCGGTAAACTTTGTGACGTTTATCATCCCTTTTGGATTATAG
The DNA here is from genome assembly GCA_028566515.2 of Pyracantha coccinea. NCBI lineage: Eukaryota > Viridiplantae > Streptophyta > Magnoliopsida > Rosales > Rosaceae > Pyracantha > Pyracantha coccinea. The sequence goes on along the minus strand of JAOTRO020175328.1, from coordinate 6,950 downwards.
TTGGGCCGGTCGGCCCAAACCGGACTCAATATGTTGAATAAGAGTCTGTTTATAGTATGAACATGTACTCTATACAAATATTTGAAATATCATAACTTGAATCAATATCATTTCTCAGTTCTCACTGAGTAACACATTTGGGGTGTTGGGCCGATTTCTACCGCGAACTTGTAAAGAACCATCAATTTCTCTTTTAACTTTAATTTTAGCCAATTATCTCCTTAAACTTTTATAATTGGCTAATTTTCTCTCTGAATTTTTATTATTGGGCAATTTCCCTCCTGAATTTTAGCTTCCACCTAAACCCTAAAATTCAGACAAAAAGTGTACAGAGTGAACTAGCGAAAGAGAAGAAAAAAAACAATATCTTGTCCGCATTAGGGATAAAATTCCCGTTTTGCAATTATAAAATTAAACTTCAGGGGCAAAATTGGCTAACTATAAAAATTTAGAGGGGGGTAAGTGTTCGCCAATGATAAAAGTTCATGAGAGTAATTGGTTAAAAATTAAAGTTCGTGGGAAAAATCAACAAATACCTCTAAAAAAACTTTAGATAAATTAAATTAAAAACTGAAGGTGCTTATGCAGTAAAAAATAACAATCATCTAATGGTAAAATATGGTACTTTTGATTATTTAAAGACTACTGTGCCTAGTTCCACAGTTGTTCTGAGCATTTACCTGGAACTTTTACATCACAACAATCTTGGGCATTCTTGAAACAGCAAAAAACTACATTTTGAAGCTTTTGGTTTAACTTAAACAATATGCATACTGAGGCTGCATAGCTACACTTAACAGTAAATTGTCACGGCTGCATTGGCATACATAACCGCAAAGCGCACATCGATGTCTCGTGCACACTCTGATATGAACAGATAAACAATGTGACCTCTTAGCGAAGACTTAGACGGATGCTGCATTTGGGGAGTCTGGATTCAGTATTTCATTTTTTGGACAGATGAACAATCGCTGCGCCATGGATTGGAATTCGCTGCATATGTAGCGTGATTATCAGATTAGTAACGGATCAGACGGTAAAGCACAACAGATATGGCAAACTTTAAGTCACAGCATGAGTTCTAGTTCTTAACTGCCACAGGTAATCTCCTACCAGCATCCTGTCTCCTTCGTCATCCATGTAGGTTACCTGGCATCCACTGCTTCCATCGATCAGGCTTCCTTTGAAATCGAACATCTGGTCAAGCTCACAAATGAGTTCGTTGTACCCATCAAAGCGCGTGAGGTCAATCGATCTTCCAACAGGAGCTCCATATTTGAGCACCTGAAAGAGCGTCGAAATCTTGGCAAGATTAGCTAGCCTTCAGCAATCAACTCCACCCTATGTGGATGCTTGCTTGTTAAGTAAACATACAATACATCTTAAGTGCCATCACCAAAGTACAATTTGACTGAATAATTTAGAATGCGAAACAATAAATACAATTCAATTAGCTTAATTTTTTCTTCAACTTGTTTGGAAAGACGACTGAGAAGAAGTTCTACACATAATTTTACCTTTATGCAAGTTCTGTTATTGACGGAGCTACATTTCTTGCATTGTTTCTCAGAACGAATGCCAGAGATACTCTTCGATGTCTCTGACAGCTGGACTGTTTCAGAAACACTTGAATGAGTTATTGGAGGAATAGAACGAGGACTACAAAGTTCAATAGAATTGGCAACTTGTGGTGAAGGGAGCTCTGGGTGACTAGTAACTATATTGACTCCAAAAAGCATTGTACTCTTTTGTTCGACAAGTGGCGATTGAGTCTCACTCCTCAGTTCGAAGGCACTCAATTTCTGGGACCCCGAGGAGCTGATATTTGGAACTGACATGCTTCTTTTATACGTGCCACTGTCAAAGACTCCAAAACCAAACATTGGTGGCCATTGGTTAGTAAGGCTTGGAGCTTTTGGATCGCCAGGACATTGGTAAAATGAGTCATTCATTGGAACGTTGAGATTGTTTTCCAATCCCAAATCTGTGTAGTCCCAGTCAGGATTTGGGGGTGGGATGAACTGTGGCGGTAATAGCTGTTTTGGTGTACCTGGTTCATGAGCAGGAGGATCACTAGTTTCTTGACCTTGAAAGACCATTTTTTGTCTTGGAGGTGTGGACTCAACTGAAAATCGCCAATGAGCATAATAAGAGAAAAAGAGAGATAAGTTGATGAATCCTGAGCTAAATTCCATTAAAACTGAATTGAAGAATGAAGCGTTTCTGAAATCTAGACAAACTTTCCACAAAGAGATATATGAGAGTTACTGACCGTTCCTGCCCAAGCTAGAAATCCCAGGTGATGGCAGATAAGGTAAACGTGCCCTCTTCTTAGGTTGGAGAGGTATGATATTCCAAGGAGAAAGCCTTTCGGAATGCAAGCATGTATCTGATGTAGTATCCAATCGCACCTGGAAGGACACATCAAACAATGGAATAACCAGAAAAAGATGCTAAGAGAGTTATTTAAGTTTCAGATTGAAATGGTCAGAAAATGGAACTTGGGTACCTTCAGAGACCTCCATTCTGAACTGGGCCACCTCAAGCAATCGTTATCTTCGATATCTATTATAGTACCTTCCAACCTGTTTCATACAATAACATGTTCGGTCAAAAGATCACGGCTGTTTAATGGGGGCAATGTAGATATATTATCAACAATGTCTACTGTAACTTTTATCCGTCCATTCTTGCATTCGCAAGTCATGGCTTGATTACCTCTTCTTCTCTGCACATTCTTCACCTTCGGAATACATTCTGAACCTCATTCCAATGGAATAGTCATTTTCGGCTGATTTCATGTATTGATCAAAAGGAATTATGAATGCAGAAGGACTCGTCCTGCAGATATATGAAAAGATTCATGCTTAAAGCCTAAGAGAATGTGTATACTAGCATACCAAGTGATACTTCTACACATTCAGGGTAAAAATTATGAGCTCATAGGATCAAATAGCTTACCATGGGTGGTAGTACACAGTAAACATGGTACCAGTAGAAATGGCATGGAAAGCGCCGGCAAGTATGCCATGTTGCATGCTGTGGCCAGAAATGAGAGAAGTTGATGCAGTGTCTTTTGTTTTGGTCGCACGGCATATGCCAACACACAGTTCTCCATTTTCTCCTCTGTGAAGCAAGAATTACTTTCATTAGGTAAGTGGAACTGAAGACCAATAACTAAAAGGAAATTCCTATAGATTAATTAATTAATTAATTAACCCTTCAACAGAGAGAGAGAGAGAGCATACCTTGCAAAGATACATGCATCCCCAGCAACAAGTCTTTTTGTAGTCACAAACGTACTCCAGCCACTAGTAAGCAAGTGCCTCTTTGGCTGACCTACATTATGGGGCATGCATAGTTTAAGATTAGTCTTATATGATGAATCCAGGTTAAGCAGAAAACATGCACGAGTAGTAAACCACATTCTGAAAACCTAAGAAGTTAATCAGGTAAAAAAATATAGTAACTGTAAAGGCGATTACATGGGCAGAAACTTGTTTGTAGGTTGGACTATTGTGTATTACATAGAATCAGCCAACCATGGAAATTGCATTTTTTTCCCTTGGCGTGATGAGAGGAATTTCTAAATTTTTTAAAGCAACATCAGTTCAATAACAGCCAAACTTGTGCATTTGATTTCCGGTTTTATAAGAAGTACTAATAATTACTCAAGTTAGTTTCACAGATGGATGTTTAAGAGCGTCTGAATTTAAAGATACCTCGAAATATATGGCGAAAGCACCATTCATATCCCTGCAAGTCCTTCGCTACCAGATCTTGAACCGGTGGTTGCTGAGACATGTCCTGCAAAAACATTTGTAACATGTAGATCAACTGGTAGCAAAGATTGAATTGGTTACTTTATTTCTAATCAGATGTTTTATGTGTATCATATAATTTCAAATGGGTGTTATTTAGATGGAAAGACAAGGATACCAACCAGAGGTGGAAGGCACTCATCAGCTTGTCGTTTGGGAACAGAGAATCCACCGTGGGTGCTTGTGTCTGACGGGGTTAGTATCTTGCTAAAGGAGCGTGTACTGGTTCGCCGAGGCAAGGGTGGGGTATTTTCTTCCTCTCCCCTTACCTGGTCTTCCTGCAATGTGCCAGAACAGTACACATATGTTATACATTCAAAATGTCAAAGGAAGAAGTTCTAAAACGGATAAATAATGTAAATCTCCAACGAGGCCCTAATAAAGTCATCTGAGCACTCATTAGCTAACCTCGGTCACAGGAAGCAAGGTGATTTGAGCATACACTTCGTCTGTGTGAGCTTCAGCCTGCAAATGAATCGTGTTATTGTTTGACAACAACCAACTTCATATCAATCATGAGCCGTTGAATTTTCAATTGCACATTTTGTTAAAACACATGAAGAGGGAAATAGTTTACCTTTAGCTGAACACATACAACATTGCAGAGGATCTTGGAAGGTAAATTGTATCTTGGCATTTCCATTTTACCATCTTGGTTTGCATATGCCTCCACCTATTCTAGATCAACAAGCAAACATGTCATCTATTTGGAGCTCCTCATTCGAAAATTCGAAACGATTGATTGAAATTTTATAATTTGTAACGAAACTATAATGATGGGAACGAAGCTTATGTACATTAGAGATGACACTATAACGGTATACTAGCATAGTGACATCCGGGTTGCGTGAAAGTTTTTCACCATTGACTGGGAAAAAACAGAGTAAGGGACAATGGAGCTGCCACAAAAGAAAGGTGGTAAGGGTCAGGGGAGAAGAAACCTGTTCCATGTGACCTTGAACGAAGTAGAAAACCTTCTCGCCAGGGCGGGGAACGTAAACATTCGCCCCGGCACACGCATGCCATAGTTGATGGTACAGATCATCTTTCTCACCTAACATCAAAATTCAAATCACATTCTGGTTAAACAGAAAAATCATAACAACAAATACAATAAAAGTTAATATATATATATATAATAAAAAGAAAATGGCTTGATTCAATTAATAGTCTCGTGGTGATAGAGTAGTTGGAAGATAGTCTTATACAAAAAAAAGTTAAGATTTAAACTCATGTGGAGCCTCACATGCTAACAATTAACGTATGGTTCCGTTTTAGCCTCACATGTGAGGTAAACGTGAAAAAAATTAGCGAATGGTTGACTGAACTTTAATTTTGAACCTAAATCCTTCACTACAGGGTTTAAATCCCAAACTTTTTTTTTACCAGAAGACTATCTTCCGACTACCTTATCACGAGAGGACTAATAATCCAATTAGCCCAAAGAAAATTGAGGAAAATCAAACCATGAGAACCCTATTGAAGATTTGCGCTTTTGATTCAAATTTCAATAATTAAAAATTAGAATCATAAAATTAAAAATTAAAAAAAAAATATTCATACTAAAAACTAAAAACAATCATTAAAATTTAATCACGGTCAACGTGCGTCACATTTACAAAAGGAAATAAAATTAAAATTAGTAATTAACTTAGAAAAATTAAAATTAAAAATTAAAAATCTAAGACTAAAACAGTTACACCGGTTCAGCTCCGCACCTTGGTTGTTGTTAGCTGCCGGCACGGCGGCGTCCGAGCATCCGCTGGTTTCTATAGCATTCACGGAGGCGGTGGACGGCAACCCTTCCACTCCAGCAGCAGTCCTCGGCGCCATATCTATTTATCCAATATTTCTCTCCGGCCGTCTAGAAAAAGCACAAGTTGCAGAAGAAAAAGCGCAGAAAATTGGGAATTAAATTGGTGAGAAATTAATTAGTGGAAGGAGTTAGAGAGATAGAAGACAAATAGGCGTTGAGAATCGGGTGTTTCACGCCGCTTCTCTCTCCTCTCTCTGATCACACTTTCTCTTCCTCCACTGCTATATCACACTTCGCACCACCACGCAGCCCGGCCGTTTCACGCCGCTTCTCTCTCCTCTCCTTCTCTCTCTAGAAAAACGCTGACGGCGTGAGAGAGGCGTTGATTTTTCGGTTTGTTGTAACGCTTAATGGCAGCTGCAGCAAGAGAGGAGAGAGAGAAGCTTTCGGCTTTTGGCTTTCGGCTTTCTCTCTCTACACACTTTCTCTCTGTAGTGCCTGTGCCTGTGCGATTCGGTACACCTGCACCTGCACCTGCCAGGCCCTTTTGTGCCCCTCCCTCCCTCTCTCTCTCTCCTCAGAGTTCTGCAGTCGTATTAGCCACGAGTCGTTCTCCGTCCGTGCTGTGCTGGCTGGCGATGTTGCTATTCTGCGCCGATGAGTACGATGCGCTTCTTTTGCATGCTCCCTCATCTCTCATGCATCTCTCTCCGTCGTTCTTTACACGTTTGCGTGTGGCAATCCTGACCGTCGCTTCGCGGAAGTTACAGATCTTCGTACGCGTGGGTCCCCCTTGTCTCGTAAAAGCCAGGAAGGAGCCCTGCACTCTAGAGAATCACCATGTATCTAGAATTAATTGTATTGTCCTTTCCTTGATTAATGTTGATTAATCAACTAATAATGTTAGGAACATTAAAAATTTTAAATAAAATTTACAAATTAAATAATACAGTTGTAGGTGATTTAATTATTAATTAATAATTGATATGTTTGTTTTTATTCCTGACATATTATTTAATTTGTAAATTTTATTTAAAAATTTTGTCTGCCTAATATTATCCATCAATTAAATAGCATGCTTCTTTTGCATGAAGATTAAGCGTCGGTTAATCACGGGGATTTGGCGTAATCAGGCCGGCTGGTTGGTTTCAATGTGTGGAATGTTTCCTTTTTTTTTGGTAAAGTCGTATAATCAAATTTTATACATTTATTTTCTGTGTGATCTCTATTATTAATTAACATGTGTTAATAAACTTAACTTTCTATTACGTTGTTGTTATAAACTTAACATATATCTATCAACGATAGAGACCATGTAGAGATAGGGATGGGCAAAATACCCATGAGTTTGGGTAACCGCAGTTACCCTCCCA
>JAOTRO020175279.1:0-11877 GCA_028566515.2 Pyracantha coccinea | reverse complement strand
TCATTTTCCTTCAGTATAGATAATATCGTTTTTTTTTCAAAAAAAAAAAGATAAAATTATTGTAAATGAAATATCCAATTTTTGGTTCGGCCCAGTGTACAGGATGTACTAGGCCCTAGTTTTCTATTTGGGCCTGTCTCGAGACTCCGAGCCCATCGTACAGTTCGATAAACTGAAAAAATTCCCGGCAATTCAAACCCAACGTACAATTTCATAAATCAATTTCTCCCAACTGAAACGGCGGTGGATAATACTGAGGTTCCCGGGAGGAGCAAATGTGGCGGCAAAACCCTCTGCCGGCGAACCCCGTCCTTTAAACCCATAATTTCCTCCGTCGGTGAAGATTTGTGAGCTCCGCCGCCATGCTTATACGTCGTTTTCAGACGATTCCAGATTCTGATCAGAGCATTTCCGGTAAACTATCTCGTTTCGATTGTGTAAAATTTTATGTATTTGGGATTTTTGGCTTAAGTGTTTTTGGTTGTTCATCTGGCAGATGAGGAAGAATCTGACCGAGATTTTCCCAACAATTGCGCTGCGACTGGCGGTTCCCCCAAGAAAAAGGTTTTTATTTTTGAGAGTTTTAACGAAACTTTGGTGCTGTTTATTTTTAACGAAAAATCACTTTTTTTACATTTTTCTGTTACTATTCATAATAACTTGATTTGTTATTTTTCATTAAAACTAAGGTTTTTTTGGATTTTTGGGTAAATTTTCTTTTATTTTTATATTTATTTTGCAAGAAAAATTAGAGCAATAGTCCCTAACTTTGGCTCAATTGGAGTCTGGACTAAAAATCTGTGAGTATTGGTTCATGAACTAAAGTTCCGATTTTTAGTTAGAAACCAAAGCTCTAGTTAAGCTAAAGTTCACTGACCATTTCTCCAATTACCTCTTATTTTGCTTTAAACTTCAATGCTGTTGATTTAATTTGTATGTGTGAGCATTGTTTATGTAATTTTAATTGATCAAAGGTTGATGCAGTGTGTTTGGATACCAGGAAAATTTGAGAAAGTAGAGAAAATTATGATAACTACTTTTCTGGTTGTATTGACAATTAGGCTAGTTGGCCAATGCAGTGTGCCCTGCCGACCCTTTTGCACCGAATTTGAATCTCCCTTTCGTAGTTTAGAATAGAATATCGTCTTGTAAAAAAAAGTGATTATAATTACAATGTTTTGCTTTTAGACTACAATTAATAATATCTTCATTAGCTGAAAACAAATCGATAATTAGGCTGAATAACTGAACCACTGTCATCATGACATGTGTCACAGTCTTGATCGGAGAAAGATTTCCTGTGGCTTGAGGTCACAGTAATTTTGATGAGCCTATGCAGATGTTTTCACTTGATTGTCTGCATTAGTAGAAAGTAGAAACTTGTGTTGCAGGAAAAGATGGTTTATTAACAAAAATTCTATTCCGTAACAGGAGGAGTTACCACTTTCATCACGGCTGGAAATGCTCAAAGGTATTGTGATTTTTCGAAAATGGCTACCAGGGTTGTGCTGGCATACGCTCTTTTGAGCAGCAGTATTGTTCAATTGTTTCAGATGCAGGTGCGAGTGTGTATGCCTGCAACTTGGAGGATGAATTAAGCTCCGATGAAGAGGTAGTATGCATTTGGATATAGATATATCTTATTCTGTATTGTGTATTAACGAAAGATTAATGTGCTTGTGAACTGTTTCTGGAAAAGGGGAACAACGTGCGTGCGAAAGTTTCAGTTACTCTTGGTGCTAAAAAGTTGCAAAAGGATTATGTTCATTGCATTGGAAGAAGTGATAATGAAGATGAATCATACACGTGGTCTGAAGTAAGTAAAGAAGCTGAGGCACTCATGCGATTGAATGAACAAACTTCATGTTCATCACCAAAATCTGATTATTCAAAAGTGAATAAATCGTTCAAAGGTAATGTGTCCTGTTTGAAAGGTGACCCTTAAACTTTTGTACATTTTCACAGTCTCTAGTGTGTTCTGTTAAACTTGATAATCTGCTGTTGTAGGAGTGAAAGACAAAGGCAAGCCAAAATTTTCCTTCTGTTTCAAGACTCAAAAGGAAGGACCCTCTTGCTTTTCTGTATCTAAAAACGAAAGTGATATGTCATCCAAGGTTCAACAAGTGCCTGAAATGTTGAAGGCAATTGGGCCCAGGACCAAAGAATATTTGGATTCTGAGCTTATTGAGGATATTCAAGGAGAAGAGGAAAATCAGTTGGAGATTGTTCCTGTTGACGTTAATGAACTTGGGCATGGATCTATTGAGCGGTCAATGGCGGAGCTTTTAGATGGCCTTCAAGATAAGACAACAATGCTGAGAGGAAGATCTAAAATGGTTCTCTGTTTTGTTCTCTTCTAACATGTTTTTCTCTTCCTTTTCCCATTTACATTTTTCTGTTCCCTTTTTCATCTAGCTTTTGTTTCAGTATCGTAGAAAAAGGCGTAAAAGGGCGCAGCCTGTTATGAAGATTGTATCTTCACTTGGAGATAGAGTTATTGACAGTGAAAGCTCCCCTGAGCACTTAGGCCTGGGATCGCCAAGTAATAGCGAGGTGTCTCTCTGTACTGATTTCCTTATGTGTTCACTCCTGCTCAAATCAGTACTTTATCAAACATATATTGTTTAGCAGGCCAATGATCAAATTCTGAAGCTTGATAAACCGGAGGTAAAGAGGCAAACACTGGTAGATCGATTTCAAGAAGCTTTGAGTGACAGAGCCCTTGTTGCAGTGCCTAAACCATTAAGGTAAATGGTCTGATCCTGTTATAAAAGTGCAGTCGATGTTAGTACAAGTGACTTCTGTACTGATTGCTAAATGTGCATATCTACCGGCAATTTGTAGAATTGGATTATTTGGGCAACTGCAGCAGGTCGTGCAGAGTGAGAAAGAAAGTGATATGGAATTCTTGAAGAATATCGAGAATGGAGCTAACCAAAGTAACAAGGCCTTGCAATTATTTTCTTTTTAAGTTAATTTCTGCATGCATAGACTAATTGTATAGGAATTCTGCAAAAGTATAGTGTTAGTTCTTCTAAAAAAAATTCTGCAAAATATATGCCTTGACTTTATTCCTCGTTTCTACACCTCCTCAGATGAACCAGCCTGCATTGATGTGAAAATTCTTTCAAGATATTTGGATGCGAAGTTGACAGTTTGCCACTGCTCTTTTGGAAACAGTGTAAAGGTCGCATTAATAATCATTTCTCAGACGTTCTTCTGGCGACATGTTATTGTGTGAATGCAAATGCAATTTTTCTCGCAGCTTTGTTAGAAAGGATGATTGAAGACCTGTGTTTCTTTGTACAGCGCCTCCCATGGCCAGAGAGCCCCAAGAATACGGTGAACGAAGAAACAACATGGACAGTTATCTTCAATCCAAGAGTTTGTGATGATGTTGACCTCGAAGTTGGCAAATGCATTCGTATTCACCCCCCATGGTATGATTACGAAATTTGAATCTTTGTTAGACTTTGCCTATTCTGCAGTACCATTGTATAACAAGTGTACGGATTAATGTAAAGCACGATGGATAATTTGGGCAGGAAGGAGATTCATGTGGGGAATGACAAAAGCATTATCTTATCCACGTATTTCTCCGAGATTTCAATTTGGCAAGATACGGTTTCTCCACGACCAGGATTGGTACGATATGTTCCAGCCTAACTTCAAAGTCCACCTCGCTCGATGCTTAACAATCATCAAGCTTTACATGGTAAGCGGGTTGAGTATCAATTTTGAAGGTGGTTATCCACAACCTCCATTCGGATTATGTATTCATGACGAAGGGAACTCTATGCTTCCGGTGTCAGAGGGATACCCTCTGCTCGAACATCGTTATGGCGATCCAAGTGGTGCAGCCAGTGAAGAAGTAGTATTTTGGCTTTGAAATGAATGCTGTATTTGTGGGAGGAGTGCTTGGTTGGTGAGATTTCTGGTTGCAGTTGGTAGTGATCGCTTGATCGTCAATAATTCTAGTGGTCCTGTAATTCTGATGGGAGCTGATCCCGATCCATTAAAGTGTACACGAATTAATTGTCTTCTAATTAATAGATGAATTTGTAAATCTCGTGTGTTTCTTTTCCCTTTGCTAGCTTATGGAGAAGGTGTTTTATTCAGAATAGAAGAAGCATCATACGATCATGCATAAGTAGCGCCTAAGATGGCAAAAGTCAGGGAGGATGATCGGTAACTCATATATGATAATCAAGAAAACAAAAACGTAAGCTTAAAGCTTACAAAAGATTACGTGACATTGGAAATACACTGTTCTTGAGAACATGTATGTGAGTTAGGGAGGTTGATCGGTAACTCACATACATGTTTTTGTTTTCTTAGTTAACAAAAACGTAAGCCTAAGATAGCAAAAGTTAGGAAGGTTGATCGGTAACTCACATACATGTTCTTGAGAGTTTGATAGATGTTATTGTGAATTGTGTAACACTGGATAGTTGAGAAGTCGTCTTGCAGGACTTGTATACCTTAAAGCTTACAAATTAAAATAAATACGAATAATTGTTTTCCATTAGCAACAAGGTCGTTGTAGTATAGTGGTAAGTATTCCCGCCTGTCACGCGGGTGACCCGGGTTCGATCCCCGGCAACGGCGATAATCTTTTTTATTAAACTCATCTCGATCGTGACACGTGTAGTTCCTCAACGGCAGTCCTTTTCTTTTGCTTTCCTCGTTTTCCGCGAAGGAGAAAACGAAAGAACAAATCCATCAACCCAAAGTCTGCAACTTTACCAGCTAGTCAGCTCAGCCACCACCGCTCCGATTCCTTACGAAATTACCAAAATGCCGACCGGCACCACCATCCACCTGACGGCCCTCGACGGCATCGTCAACGTCAACTCCCTCTTCACCTTAGCCGTCTTCATCGGCCTCACCTGGAACCCCTCCGACCCGGAAAACACCCTCATCGAGGCCGACGACCTCACCGCCTGCCGCCCCGGCCCCTCCGTCGCCGAGGATCTCGTCTCCTTCCACGTCTACTCCTTCAGCTCCTTCCTCTTCTCCAGCCTCGTCGCCCTCGGCCTCAAGCAGGCCATCCGGATCACCCGCAGCCCGTCCTTCCACCCGCCCGCCGAGATTCTCGTCCGGGTCAACAGCACCCTCCTCCGGATCGGGATGCTCGTCTCGGGTATCGGTTCGGCGGCCGGTTGCGTGTTCCTGATGCTGGCTCTCATCAACGTGGTGCAGATCAAGCTCGGGACTTTGGCCTGCGGCAGCTCCCACACTCTCGCTGCCGTCGTCCCGCTCGTCATCTTCGTCTCCGTCGCGCTGCTCATCTACGTTTGCACCGTTTTGTACGCTTTTACGCGCTAAATTTCTGTATATTAGTTGTAATTCGATGAATTTTAATGCCTGATTTGGATTAATCCTGAGATTTAAGTTCTTAAATTCTATTAAAACATATAAAGCATGGTTTTTTTTATTTTTTTATATTTTTTTATCATGATTTGTTTGATTTTGTTCACAGTAGTGGTGGCACAAGTGGGCAATCAAATTGATTAGTGCTCCACAGTTAGGGTGTGATGGGAAATTGGGGGTAAGTGGTAGTACAAGTGGGTGTAGGAAGTGCTAATACTCTAGTGAATCTGTTCATGTTAGCAATTATTTGTTTTGCTCTGTTTTGGATTACTGATGCTATTTCCATCATGATTCGATGAGTGTGGAATGGCCCACCAAGCACCTCCGCACGGGATGTCATTTTAGCGGTATCTTGAGCTAATCACGTGTGTTTAACTGCGTTATTAGCTTGGAATACCGTCACAGTAGGATCTCATTTGTAGGTATGGGCATGTCCGTTTTCGTTCTCAGCAGGGTGGGGAGGCCGTCATCGTAGAGGAGTATTAGTTGCTTGATGATCTCTGGTAAGTGCTAAGTTGGTGATTATGGTTGGGTAGTTCAATAGTTTAACCGTGCTTTAGCAGTTTTTCTTCAGTGCAGTGCTGCACTTGGTGCAAATGCGGTTTCAGTTTTTCACATCGTTCCACTTCTGCATTGCTATGCTCTTTAGAAGTGGTAGCTTGGATCTCTGGACTGGTTTACCGCTGACCGAACATAGCGTGCAATGAAGCACCAAAGGAAAACCGATGATGTACAGGATATCGGTCTATTGATTATAGGTCTAAATGGTCTAGAGGAACAGATTGAGGTAGGAATAGGATGATGCTGTGGATGTCTGTGAGATTGGTCGATGCTGTGTTATCTGTTGCTCAAGAGATGCCCTTGTGTGCCTCTTTTCTGAAAGGACAAAAGTAGTGGAACGGTGGGAAGCACTTTTGTTAGAGGTGATGACTTTCAGTGGCCTAACGTCGCCAGGTAATCGAAATCCATTTCTGAAGGAGTAGGTGCTGCAATAAACAAAGCATGCCTCCTTCCAAGTGCTGCCTCCACCATGCCTTGGGGGTTTCATCTTTCGGTAACTAATCAAGTATCTTTTGAGCTGCTTATTGCTGTATAAAAGCAGGAAGTCGAGAAGTGTTTTCTGCACAGCATTGAAAAAACGGAAGCTCCAATGACTTGTAGCGTTTCTTGCAATTCTCGGCATAAGTCAGTTTAAAACTTTAAAGGGGCATATGAGGCTGGTAAGTGTCGTAAATCTAGCCCTGTTAGTGAGGCTTGGAAGCTGGTTACATGTGCATCAGCAGCACAGGACCAAAATGCTGCAGTTTCCGCTAATTGCTGCAGCCAAGTAAAAAGGATAGGCCACAACCTGTTCATATTTTCATCTTATACATGCCCTGAAGACGATGAAGCCGCTGACGGTGCCTGGTACAAGGACTGTGAAGGAGTGCAGGATTTAGGGTTTCGACTTCCATGAATGGGGCGAGTCCAAATTCCCATCCCCAAATCTCGTTATGTAAAAGCAACACATTCTGTCACGCTAGCCCCGAAGGTCGAGTTCCTAAGTACCGGCTGATTGAACCTTACAAATTCGTACTGATTAGTTAGTAAATTAACATCGCGCAAACTAGTGTCTAGAATTTATTAAACATCATTGAGAGATCCAAGCTAATATACCATTGCGAGTTATTTATGCACTTAATGTCCTGTGTTCGATTCCTCCGCTAATGTTTGTAAGATTAGAAAAAGTATAGAAAAAATATCTAGACACCTGCTGTATTCCAATACTAGGTCCGCTGAATTCTGTCGATTAATAAGAAGTCTAAGAAAGTGGCGGTACAACCACTTTCAATTCCACTCAGTCAACTGAGTAGGACATTGCCTCGTATTTTCTCCATAAAATTCAAATAATATGATCAAAATTAGAGTCTCTGTCCCAACCTGTTGACTTCTTAGAACTAAACCTTTTGGAGGACTCGGTCATTCTTTTAAAAAACTCTTAAAACCAGGTAATCAAGTATTAATTAAACTAATTAATTGGTAATTAACTTATCTGTATATATGTGCAAATAATGCATTAACAGAATTGTAGAAAATAGACATGGAAGGAGGTGCTATATGGAGGAAGTTCTGGTGCTTGGTGGTGGCTTTGTTTGTAATTTCAGGCAAGAATTGGGGATTAATTGAAGGGGTTGATGGGGCTGCCGGCGGTGACTGTGGGGAGATGGACCCGGACGTTCTGGTGTACAAGCTATCATCGTGTGCGGCGTCATCGCAGGACAAGAACGTGGAGGTTCCTAAGAAGTGCTGTGCTGTGGTGAGCAAGGTACGCACAAACTGCCTTTGCTCCATCTTACTTTCTAAAGAAGCCAAGAGCCTTGGAATTAGGCCTGAAGTTGCAGCCACCATTCCTAAACGTTGCAATGTTGCCAGACGTACAAGGGGCTACAAGTGCGGAGGTACATACATCTGAATCTTTTTAGCTAAACGTTCTCTTGTCAGAGTTATATTGTTGGGTTATGTATTCATCAACATGATTATTAACGATTTAGATTTACAGTCTTGCAATAGAAGAGACGGACAGTAATTCAAATTGCCTAAATCTTCATTTGCTAGCTCGTAAGAGACTTTCCATTTTGGTGATTTGCAGCTTTTGTAGTGCCAGCATGAAGGCATACAGAAGATCATCAGCGATGCTGCCAGCTATGGTTCTCAAGTAAACTTGATTAGTAGAACTCTTAGTGATACCATAATTCAGCTTAATTACAAGTTTACTGGCTATAAACTTGAAGAAACTTACTATTCACTAATAAAATGTTGTCGTGCTTGCTTTGTATACTTGAAAATAAGAATTCTTACATTCCAGCCGATCACAGTTTGATACATGTAAATTTCTTTGTGTTTTCGACAAGTTATTTTAATGCACGTCGTATGTTTGGCAGAAATATTGTAGGGATTCCTACTTTTATTTCTAATAGGGAAGGAGCCAAGCAAATTTGCCTTTAGAATATCACAGAAAAAGTTGCTATGTTTTCATCATATATGGATTTGATCTCTAGAATTAATTAGATAAGGATTGAAATTCAAAAAAGCACAAGGGGCTAGTTAATTAGTACATGGAAAGTTCTTACAAAACAAAGTACATCAAAGATGAGATTCATAAGCTCATATGCATATATAGTTAAACTTGGCCTACTTGACTAACTGGGATAAAAAGAACCCAACAAGCTAAGTTTCTGGATTTGTCCTGGCTGCTCTGCTAGCTCTATCGGCCATGCTGTATACGTACTATATATAACACCACCATCTTTATTTGTATTATCTTACATAGAAGATATTAGTGTTTTACCTGCAACATAACAAGCATTTTTCTGCGTCAGATGAATATCTAAGAACAATTCTTCAAATAGTTATATTGCTTTTATCACTTTGAATAGCATCATTCGTACTTATTAAAGGATGCGATAAATGGTAAACTTTTGATGTGACGTGAGAGTCTCATGGTTTTGATATTTGGTGTTTTATGAACAACCAGCATAGAATAATTAATAAATAAATACACTTAGTTATAACGTGAGCATACCAATAACACTACTTGATGGCTATAATTAGGACATGTTAATGTGGCAAATAAGACATAAGTTTCTTAACCATTTATGGGTAGGAAAAGTAGTGTTACCTGCTAATAGGTGGCAGGAGCAAACAGTTAGTAATAAAGTGAACCTGCAGAAATAAGACATCAAACGTACATATTAATTATGCAGAATAAACACTAATAATAATCTTCATTGAGTAATAAGCTCACAAACATATCATACCTTGCCACCAGTTTCCTCTCGAAGCACCGTTTGCATTATTCCCATTTGCATCGTCCTCACCGCCATCTTTCTTGGACTAAAATTGGATTACAACCATATGATTAGTGTTTATTTCATAAAAATCGAATAAACAACCTAAACATAACCCCAATATTTGTACTTACAGTATGCTGCTGATGGGATTCAGTTGTCCCAGTTCTTGGACTATAATTTTCTTGGCCGCCATAGTAGATTGATGAACTGAGGTTGCATGGATCCGCAGCTTCGTTTTGATACATATTGGAAGCTTTGCTGGTTTTGTTTTCACCCTTATTATCCAAAAAACTTGGACTCCCGTACTTACCAGCTTGATCTCCAAAGTCCTGCCTTCTCTCCTTCCCAACTCCCTGAATCAAAATTTAAACCCACAGGTTAACACACAAAAAAATGTAATTTGTTGACGGATGTATATGTCTCGCATCGAAAACCTGACCGAGAACTTGTTTGATAATCATTTTAGTTCAAAAAATAAAATAAAATAAAATAAAGCAATAAGTCAACTTTTGAAAACACAAGAAATAGTTTTCAGTTTTGAAAACAATCACTGAACAGGTTTTCAACTTTCAAGAAAAAATAGAAAACAGAAAATGAAATGATTATCAAATGATAACCCGAAATAAGTGATAAGCATTTATATACCGTTGAGGGGACGGGTGGGAAAATGGAGCCAAAGAATCCGGAAGGGGATGATGAAGAAGATGACGACGAGTCCTTGGGACCAAAGAGATGATCCAGACTCCTTGATGATGACGAAGAAGAAGAAGAGCCATGGCTTGCACCACTTCCCACTTTCTTCTTGTTCTCCATAGTAGTTAATTAGTGACCTGAAGCCAAAGCTGGTATGTTACAAAAGCTGCTTTCAGCCTTGTCAACCAACGAACAGATTATAACTACTGCTTTTTGATAGTTGTTGATAGTTATCTCTTAATGGTCAAAAACTCGGAAGCAGAAATTGGATAAGGTTTGCAGAATCAGAATTCAGAAACCAACAACTTAAAGAGATAAAATTGGAGGAGGGCAGATAGGAAGCAGGAAAGAGCACGTGAAGTTTTGCAGATGTGGAGAGTGTGAAGGTGTCACTGGCTATTTATAAACCCAAAAAGAGCGAGAAAAAATAAACTAGAGTTAGCCCGAAGGTTGGACTGGTTCAATTTATTTTTTCGTATCCATAATACTCTTTTAACGAGTTTTATTATTGTATTCTTAGTATAACACGTGTATACAATTATTTACTTTATATCATAGCTACATGAAACATTAATTAAGTGATTGAATCTATTATAATAAAATTAATTAATAATATCACATGTCAGTATAATGCTTTCTAATGATTTTCATGCACGGATGATAAACCCATCATTTTGTCCCTGGTTCCCATGTGCCTTTCATTAAGTTCATTGTCTAGGTGACAGATGGGTGCATCAGTTCGTCCCCAAGTGGACATCCTGCCAACTCTAAGCCCGTACTGCCACGTGCCCCATCCTACATCAGTCTTTGACCTGTATAAATTTTGTTCCATTAGTGTGCTTTGCTTTGCTTTGCATGAGTGGTTGTCTCAGATATTGTTCTTAGAGAGAGGGAGAGTCTCATGGTTTCATAGGTGAGGAGAGGATAAACGGATAAGGTGTTTTCTTTTGGTTCAACTGGGGTTTTGATATAGGAGGATATGCCCGTACAGAAACTAGTTTGACTCCTTAGAAGTTTAGAACAAGGCCATATTGCTTGTGTGCTGGTCTATCTTGAAATCTTTCAAGGAATCACTATCGAATGCAATAAGATATACAGAACTTTTGAACCATTATTTCTCTTGATTAATATTAGATATAACTGAAATGTGTTAATAAATAACACTAAACTTTTTTATGTGTAAGAGAACAATGTGTTTCGCTCGTGAGTTAGGATTACCTGAAGTCTTAGCAAGGCTTAGGAGTAAGATTGATATCTTTTTCTGATTGAGTGCAACCTTTTTTTTATATATTTATTTTTTATTTATTCCTTAAAAAACATGTAAATAGAAATAACATATACATTTAGGGTGCGTTTATTTGTCCTCACTAACTTTCACTAGACCGGATTGGACTTGTGTTTGTTGCACACAAGACTAAGTTTAATGGGATTAAAAACGGCTCGCCTCGACTAAAACCTTGCTAAGACTCCCCCAGAAAAGCATGGGATTGGCTAAGATCGTGCTTCGCTTCGACCTCGACTTGTCTGTGATTGGCGATGGACCTGCATCACCGCCTATGGTCTCTGTCAAAACCCAAATCCACAACAAACGGGATTTTGTGACCCCATTGGTAGGTGAGGAAGGAAAGAGATCCTTTCCGGATTCCTTCCACCAAATCCACCAAATCAATCAATTTAGGCCCTTGAAATTTGATCTAACGATTACAAACAGGGGCCCCTTTAAAAGTTATAATAACTTTAGCCGTTGGATCAAATTTCAAGGGCTCAAATTAGGTGATTAGGTGGATATAGTGGAAGGGATTCGAAGATGATCCCTTTCCGGTGAGGAACACGACAAGGAGGAGCGTGAGGAGGCTTATGAGGCACCCAGCGCGCTTGAAGGAATATGGGAGGCCATGTCACATCCCAGTCTCGACTCCGCTGTAGCACGATATTATCCGCTTTGGGACCCACTAGGAAGTTCTTATGTGAGTTTCTAGAA
>JAOTRO020175261.1:0-11878 GCA_028566515.2 Pyracantha coccinea | reverse complement strand
TCTATATCTAATTCAACAAATTGAAAGTAAAAAGAAAGAAAAAAACTAAAAGATTACGGGATCAAAAGTTGTAACTTCCTTTTAGATGAAGGATGAACTTCTGCTCAAGGGCGAGCTGTGTAAACAAGTCCTACGTGGTTATGATAGTTTATAAGGTTATCATATCTTAGCTTTAGTTTTGTTCACTAATTAGTCTCGGTTTGATGATATTCAACATGATTGACAGTACTCAACCTGTTTCTATTAGTTTCATCATTTGTCATTAATTATATGTTTGGTTTTTGATATTTCCATTTGGTTTAAGTGTGTGAATGTAGAAGAGGTTATGAAAACAAACTGAGTGACCTTATATCTAGCTTGTGTGTTGGCAAGGAAGAGATAGAGTGAGTGGCCAAAAACATACGTACTTAATTTGAGTGATTCTTGAAGTCGTATATTTTACCAGATACCCCATAATTTGCTAGAACTATTGTATTACGTCTTTTTTCTCTTTTAACTGCGTTCATATCATGTGTATAGGACCTGTAGGCATGGTGTCTTGTACATGTATGGATTAATGAGAATAGGATGGCAATGTGTGCATACATTCATCATCATCATAGTAGATATATAATACCTGCACATCATATTTACTGTGTAATACACACGATGAAAATAAGCAGACAACAATAGATACTTTAGAATATATTGTCAACTTATTTTCACGTTTGTTTGTATTACACATTGATTAAATATGATAACTGGCGATACGAGGAATTCACTTGCGCGCCCTACTACTAAATTGTAAGAGGCTCACACCCTAATAGAGTTTCTCTGTAATTAGATTGTGAGGGGAACACTGAAGTGATACTTTAAGAAATGCTATATGCTGTGCTTGATGTTTTAGTAACACTTACGTCATGTATTTAGCTTCAAGCTGCACCAACACTACTAAAATTAATTGTAAGAAAAACTGCACTTAGCACTTTAGGTTTGATGTTTGAAACACATTAATTCATGTAGTTTTAAAAATAGAAAATAAGACTATTAAAGTTACAAATTGGTACACCATTAATCCTTCCGTTAGGTTAACCGTTTGGCCGACACAATTATTTGCTGACGTGCACAAATTTAGGGTCCACTTGTTTTTAACAAATCAGATCTAATGAGGGAGAGTATTTTTTATGTTTCAAAACTTCCAACAAAAGTGTGCTCCAATTCCTACTCTAAGTCCAGGAAAGGCTGCAGCCTTAAAAGAAAATCTGCAAGTGATGAGGCACATTGTTCATGTATTCATACACAAGAAGTTTTTTGGGATCCCTCGATACAGAAACCAATTTTCTGTGATGAGTATCCAACTGTATCGATTTCATCTTTGAATCCCTCACTCCTTCAAAACAACTTTCTCCAGTGATCTCTTAACATTTTGTTACTAGCTAGTTCCAGACGCATTTCTTTGTTAACAGCTTTAAAGTGCCACTTTCTAACTCATCCTGTTAGTGTTGCATCTTCAAGCTGGTCAGAGTAAGAAAATGATTGTAAAGTGAACACTTTAGCCAATCTCACTTTGGTACACATAAAACAGCTTATTGCACCTTTTATTCGGTGCACATGCATGGTGAAACTTCAGTGGAAAAGCATATGCATGCAATAGTGGAGTCAACTAAATTTCCTTGGCAACTGGAGCACATTTTTGTTGAAAAAAAAACATCCTCATTAGTTCTGATCTGGTCTTCACTAATGCCCCCTCAGATTTCTTCATATTTCAGCATATAATTAACCAAAGAGTCAACCTAACATAAGGGTCGATGTTGCAAGAATTTGTAGTTTTTGGGGGCTTCTTTTGCTATTTTTAAACTGCGGAGGCCAATATGTGCTACGATGTCAAACGTCGAGGTACTAAATGTAATTAGTCATGCCTTGCTAAAAATAATATTTGACATGTCTATCAAATTTCATCCTATGATATGGAAAGTACAAAATTGTGGTTCTAGCGTTATTCTGTAGATGTACATATTGCAGATTCAGTGTACATTAAATATTTAAAGAGCATACTACCTACAACGCTAAGGTTCTAATATATACTTGGATTCATTAAAGAAAGGGCAAGAAGCTAGCTACCTGATAGTTGAGTTTAATTCTAGCGATACGATTGCTTCGCTTTGTTGAATTAATGGATCTAGCTATATGATGCTCGTCATCCTCTATCCGGTCTGATTAATTGCTAGCAGTTTTGCTGAATAAGTCTAGCTATAAGGCTCTTCATCCTCTAAGCTTCTGATGAATGGTACTTTTAGAGAGTTCAACACAGAGAAGGCAACTCTTGTTGCTCATACAGGCTTGCATTGCATTTGCATCACTTGTTTGCATATGTATTTAGGCTGCTATGTTACTTTGACACCTACAAGTCATGAAATAAGTAGACTTTTGATTAGTTCCTAGTTAGTTGTTTCTTTTGGCCCTCTTATTTTTATCGGAAAAAGGACGTACGGTCACGTTCGACCAATCTTTTGAACATTGGGGGCGATACAAATGCACATTACTAAAGTTTGGGGGTAAATTGATGCGTTTTTTCACGTCAGGAAATACGTCAAGTGTGGGGTGTAGCTGCATCCGGTTGGTAGGTTAGAAAGATATGGTCAATGATGTATATTTAAATTAACCTATATAATAGATTAATTTAAACCAAATTAAACTCACAAGCACACAAATCAATTGTAGTAATGTATGCAAATACAAGGTCGATCCCACATGGATTGCTTTAACACCAATTTAACTGATTAATCATGCAAGACTTAATTAAACAAACAAATGATAGATTGAATTGAATAATTGAGTAAATAATTAAGACTAAAATTAACAAGAAAAAGAAAATACAATTAATTAAGGAGTTGTTTTATTAACACCCTACGTATTGTTGAATACACCTCACATACTAAATACACCCCATGTCTATTTTTTCAATCAAAATTTATCTTAGTACACCCCCACATACTTTCCTATACTACTCTCACACCCCAAACTTTCTACATACAGCCCACATTCTTCACATACATTCAACATTCTCTCATTTGTTCATTCTCACCACACCTCCAAATTTCAAGACTCTGGCTAAACATGTAAATGCTAATTATGAAGTCGACTACATAACATTCGATTGTTGGTTTATTTTACTGATAGAGCACAAATCCAAAATTTGTATCCCTCCCGTTACTCCTCTAGATTCAATCTCAAAAAATTTTGAACCAAAAAAGAATGATAGTGTAAGATCCCACATCACACAGGGAAGAGAATCCTCTAGGCCTTATATGTACATGCCCATCTCTTCCTAGCCCGAAGCCTTTTGGGAGCTTACTGGGTTCGGGTTCTGTAGGAACTCTGAAGTTAAGGGAGTACGGGGCCAAACCCTTCCCAGGAGGGGTGACCCATTGGGAAGTTCTGCTCGCGTGAGTTCCCAGAAACAAAAACCGTGAGGGCGTGGTCGGGGCCCAAAGCAGACAATATCGTGCTACAACGGAGTCGAGACCGGGATGTGACATATAGGACATGGGTGAATTTTTTTCTTTCAAAATTATAGGAAGATTATAATGGGTTCAATTCTTTTTACTGTCCAAAACTTAAAAGAAAGTAGTGCCAATTGCCAGAAAATTTTGTTTATATTATAATGGATTTATTTATTTTTTTTATTTTTTGAGAAATCGAAAATTTGTTTTGGATAGTTATAGATTTTGACAACAAAAAAATGTTGTAGTTCTTACAAAATCCACAATGCTACGAATTCGTAACATTTATTTTTATTTTTAGGGTTTAGGTTTCTATCAATTTGGGGGTTTTTGTCAATTAGGGGTTTTAGGGTTTTAGGGTTCGGGTTTAGACAACCAATTTAGAGTTAGGGTTTATATTAGTAAATAATTTGTGTATTCAATTTCTTTTAAATTTTTAGGGCTAAATAGTCATTTAACATGAGTGATTTAATAATACATATTTATGTGGGGTGCTAATAAAAAAACCCTTAATTAAAATTACACACGACACAAGAAAACCTAAGGTTATGAATTCATCAACAACAATCCTATTTACTTTTCCTAGAGCCAACTACTATCTAATTATAATGCCAATGTTAAATGTTGTTCTTTCTAAGGTATGAATTAATCCATGGTTAGGCATCAACTCTTGTATCTCTATATGATAATTATATCTTATTGGTTAGGCATACAATTAAACACATAAAAACCCATTAAAGTGTAGAAGAATCATGTCAACCAAGTAGGACTAACTTGATATTGGTCATGCTCACTAGTTTGTCTACTCTTCTTAATCTTAGTTCCAATAAAACTAATTGATTGGTCATCCTCATAGATTTATCTAAATATCTAGATGCAAAATTCCTAAAGGTGATCAGTCATTAAAAATTTGAATCTAGAATAAAGTACCCACAAAGATTAAGAATATAACATGGCATATAATCAAATAATAATTAACAAAGTACTTCGCAAATATTCATGTCATGGTTCACCATAAACCTTACAAAAAACTTAGTTACACATAGAAATAAAAATAAAAGAAAGATAGGATTTGGAGTCCATGGCAAAGCACGTCGATCCCCAAGCTTTTATTCATAAATTGCGGACATGGTGAACGGTGTAGTAGTGTGGTTGATATAAGGGAATGCGGAGGTGATATTGAGATCTTAGGGTGCCTTATTTATACTAGAAAAACCCTAAAAGGTCTGGGAGAAACTCTCCTAAATAAAACAAACTCCTAAACAATTAATGACACAAACTAGGAAAAAATAATTCTTGGCTTGGGAAACAAGTCATCTGTCTTGCATGCCAAATTTGGGGTCGATTTATCTTCTGGAAAATTCTGTAAAATTATGGGAAACGTAGCTTTATCTCTTATCTTTCCAAGCATATATCACACGCGACTAGAAAAAAATTGAGAAAGCCTTTAAATCTTCATTCTTCCACAGCTATGCAATTCTGACGGGAAAACAACGATCTTCAGCCTCTTGTCATCCTTCTCCAATTGACTTTGCAGATTGGCTGAAATTAAGGAAAGGAAAGTAATAAGGCTTTTTGTTATCAATTCCTTAACAAAATGTAGGGATAATTAACATGAAAATATGATAAATAATGCACCTATCAGAATCCACAACAAGGTTAATTGAGTAGGTTGCCACGCGAGCCCCAATCTCTGAAACGCTGTTAGAGAATCACCCCAACATGCGAATGATGTACATGAGACTGACGCAAAAATTTTTAAGATGCGGCTGACGTCAGCCTAATATCACATCCATCTAGGCTCTAGGGCCTTGGATTTTTGCCTGATTTGTTGCTTGGGCTCCCCTTAGCCCCAATTGCCTGAGGTAGGCTGGAGTGATTTTTTTTTTTTTTTGGATTTAAATTGAAGCCTATCCATAAAGTTATTGCCCACAATGGAACTGCTCTATGTCCAGATCGAAGAACTTACTTAGATTCGAGAATCCCACCATCAGGCGAACCTTATATGCAGGTTTGAATAGCCCCTTAGAAGCAGCAAGCTTGAACTTCAAATCTTCAACTTCTTGGATAACTTCTTCCAACTGCACATAAATGAGGGCATAGACATTGGACCCTATCAAACTGGCGAGCTCAGACTTCAACTTTTCAATCTTTTTTGTAACCGAGCGAGCTTTGACCTCCATCACCGCCTCAACCTCTTTCATAGCATAAATTGCAGCTTGGTTAAGAGGCATAGCCACAACAACCAAGATCAAAGTCTTATGAATGGTGGCAAGGAGAAAGATGCATAACTATTCACAAAAGGAACCCAAAACGACTATTTTCCCAACACTTTCAACAAATTTGGCGCAAGCATAGGGTTCTCGAGCAAGTTAACCTTAAGCAGGGCACAAATTTCAGGTAACTCTTTAGGAGTATACCTTTTGGATTCTTTACAACTTCCCTCGGAAGTCGTTTCTTCCTTCTTAGCAGGTGGAGCTGGCACGACAACATAAGGAGAAGCAAGCCAATGTGTCTCCTTAATAGACAAATCCATATTTCCGCTTATCATATAAGTGACTTCTCGAAAGTTGAACCAGGCTTAACTTCAAATAAACGTTCCAACACAGACCCAGATGCTGAGGCCAGCACAGAACTTCTACTTTGGGCTATCTTCTCATCTTATGTTTTAGCCTTCTTTGGAGTAGTAGGCTTTATATACGCAGACTTAGTAGCCTTCTTCTTTCCTTTGGGAGAAAAAAGGTCGATGACATGCTTTTCGGCAGTGGCCGAACTCTTACGAGCAACGAAAAAAGTCATTGGCTTCTTTGGAGTAGTAGGTTTCATATACGCAGACTTAGCAACTTAAACTTATTTTTTCCGCCCTCACTGGCAGCCAACTCAACATAGGCGATCAGACAGGCAAGGACATGATCCTTCTTGATCTCTTCTTTTGGAAACAGCCCATTTTTCTCCTAGGGAAGAAGATTGAGCAGCCGGCAGCCATGATGATACTCAGCTTGAATGCCTAGGGCGATATGCACTATCTTCATGTCTGACATAGTCTTTGGACTTGAGCCGGATTTCGAATCTATACCCAAAAAAAGAAGACATTCAATAACTTGAAGCCAAGAGCAACTCAACAAAAATACAAAGGCAGGTCAAGAACGAAGCAGCTAACCGACCATAAAAAAAAAGTCGAGATAGCATTTGGAGAGCATTAAGTAGGTACGCACTTCATGGTTCAAATTACCTCCTAAAAGAAGTATGACATGGGAAAGGTGAACCCCAGCACAAAGTAGTAAAGGTTGAACTTAATGGCTCTCTTTTCTACACTACCATTCTCACTACACGGTCTATGAATGCCCCTTCCTTCACTAGCTTCACACGAACTCCAGGCTGAACTGTGCGTTTGTACGTCTCAAAGAACTCCCAAAATGGCTCGTTGAATCATATCTTGACACAAGCGACCTTAAAGTAGCTGACGATACCAAAATACCTCATTGGCGGTACAAAGGCAGATGAGATTCGTACGGTTGGATAGAGGTATATTGATGAACTTATGCATGAAAAAGCATAAGAAATATATTCAAAAGACTATTCAAATAAGAGAAGAAATAAAAAAAAAATGGACAACAAGGAGCAAGAGGCACAAGGCCACAATCCAGCACCTTACTTTCGAGATGAGGGGTTTAGCCTGTAACTCTCCGCGCCTTGGCCCAATTCAATAGAAGGCCTGGCTAGGCCTCCATTCTTCTTCTCTCTTTCAGCCCAAGTTAATAAAAGACCCATACTCCTCTTTCCCATTTCCAACATTCAGGCCCCCTCGATCCATTCTTCACCTCTCTTCCCAACGAGACAAGCCGTGCAACCCACTTCCTCCAACGTGGTCGAGCCTAGTTTCAAGCCCAGCCCACTCTAGTCAACCCAGAGGCAAAGCCTCAATTTTTCTCTTTTACTCTTTTTTAGTCAGGTCACCAGGCCCAACTTGCCTCAACCAGGTCCAACACCACACCACGCCTAGCAAGTCGAACTACAGTCCTCGGGCTGATTGAGCCTAGGAATTGGCCCAATCTAGGCACGCATTGAGCCCAACCTGCCTTGTCTTCATCTTCAGTCTCAGCCAAGCCGTTTTCTTTAAGCACTGTGGCTTCTAGCCACGCCACCCATGTCCTCAGCTTCGTTCTAAGACACGCTAGCATCCTATGCCTCTAGATTTCTTATCCTTGGTATGGCATGGAGAAGAAAATGACATCAATCGACTATTCACGATGGCATGTAAAGAAGAAAACTAAGGGAGGGCTACAATTTCCTCTTGTTTTCTCTCTTTCTTCAGGGGAGAACAATTGTTCTTTGAATTAATTTAATCCTCCACTTAAGGTACACTTAAATAAGTTCTAGATGCAGTTGGTTTCTCTTTCCTGAAAGACTTTAAATTCAAGTCAAAGCTCAGAATCTAAAGCCAACTAGGAAACAACTTTTGGCTTATCCACTAAACTTCGGATTTCCACACCCTTTGCCCTTTTCTGCGAGCAGCCCAATGGGTATTGGGGCATTTGTGGAGTAAAAAGTAATTCAAAAAACATTGAAGCTAACTTGTTTTATGAAGAAGACAAGATTGCCTTTACTAATTTGACGAAGTCCACAAGATTTTCCATGTGTAGTCCAACATCCTTGAAGGCCTGAGCAGCTGATTACAACATCATCAAGCTCCCTTGCCCATGGCAAGGAGAAAAGTCAAAAGCATTAAAGATATGATTAATTACTAAGTTCTATCTTTAATACTTTCCTAATTGAAGATCAACTCAAATAGGCAAGGAATCATAATCATATCCAATTAATGATACTTCTAATATAATCCCCCGATATTGTTTAATAAATAATATCTTTGAGATTATTCTTTCCTCATCCATCCTGCAGATGACTCACCATATCCAATTGGATTCCCACACATATCAGTGCAAAACCCAACACATGTGGTCGGCCCTAGCTCCATAAATACCATATATATACCAATTTCTGGTAAGCTTTTGCTACGCACTTAAGCCCTAAACTCGCTATCTCTTTTATGAGAAACTAATTTAAGCATTGGAGATCCATTGGCCAACCCACCTTGGGGCTCACCTCCATCTCATCATGGGCACGTATGGTTTGATTAAAGGTGTTTATTTGTTTTGTAGGTACAATTTTGTAGACTTGGCATTCGTGTCATGTTTCTTGCGTTCGTGTCATAACCGATAGTTTAACGGGTCGTGTTGTGTAACACTTGTTAAAATAAACAGGTAATATAACCCGACCCAAAATCGACCGATTAATATTATCAGGTAATATGACCCAACCTGTTACCCGTTAAGAAAAATATATTTAAATCAATAAATAATGAAAATGAAAAACATAATTTGACCCAAAAAATGTAAAACATAATACTAAATTAGTATATACATACCACATTGTCACATAAATATCACTTCAAAACATAAAATAAATAAAAAATATTTGTGTTTCAAGTTTACTTTCCCCAAAATAAGAGCCTAATGAAAAAAAAACATTAGTGCATACTACCAAATACAAATATTCAAAGATATGCAAAATGAAGAGAGTTGTGTTTCAAGGTTGAGGAACCTTGCACATTTTTTGACAATAAAACCCTTCAATTTTCATCAATCATCAAGGGAAATGGTATTGGAACTTTAGCTTGATATATTATCTTTCAAGAGTTATACTGACAATGTTTCCCCTAAAGGCTTTCCATAATCCATAAACTATAGATCTAAATTTAACCGTTAAGTGTCGTTTATATTTACACTCCATTCTTCTCACCAAATTTTATTTTATTTTATTCGGATTTTCTTGTTTGAAAACATGATCTCTTCGAGGATGCAAGAAGATGAATAGTTCAAATCGTTGATATTACATTCAGAGTTTTACCATTATTGAAAATATAGTTTGAAGTTTATAAAGTCTCTAGAAACTATATAACATCAACTCATATTTTAGTTAACCGTAGATATTGGAATATCATATGAACAATCCGAATCGTTCATTTTTCTACCTCCGCTAAAAGATCACTTTTCAAAAAAGAAAATCTAAAAAATGAAATTTGGTGAGTAGAATAAAGTGTAAACGATAATGGGAGAAGTGAGACCAAATTCTTTAAACACCGGTAGTCAGCTTTATGCCAAATTTCTCAAATGTTAGTTTTGTTTAGTTTGGTACTTTTCATGGGAGAAGTGATCTTAGTAGATGAAATTCTTGTCAATTTCCAAAAAGGTTGCAAATGCAGAAAATTTCATATTCCTCAAGTCGTTGTGAAATATGTGATATTCTTAGTCTTGTCGATTTTATCGGCAAATTGTTAGTGATTTTTCGGCTAGTGTTTTTCTTTACATATCAACCAAGGAAAGTTAGTTTAGTTGTGATATTGGTTATGAATAAAGTTTCTGACAATCGAACTATTGCCTCACCTCACCTCTGTTTTATGCCTTTCGATGACAACAATCATTTCGAAATCTATGATGACGTGTTCTTTCGATGTTTTGGTTGTGTAGAAGCAGCATGGTGGAGTATCACTTATATTTCTCAACGTGTAGAACCGTTTGAAATGAACCATCTTATTCATGACCTAGAGTCAATTGTCATCATCTTCATTTGGAAAACCATATGACACTTCTCTATGGAGAAACATGTCCAGAACCTTCACCAATCTCACAAACTTCTCAAATGCACTTTCTCTTGAAATTAGCTAAACTTTTGATAGCGATGATGGAGATACCAAATCAATGTCTATGCTTGCACTATCGTGTATTACCCCGATTGTGTAAATGTAAATATTGTTACAGCAGCAAAAGACATATCTACCCTTGAACACCTTAAGCTTATCTTATTCCATTTCAGTTGGAATTCATGAGTATCGATATGACATTACCTTCAACCCATCAAGAAATCGTTCGAAGGGTTATAGTCACTTCCTGTATCCAAATGGAGATAGGGAAAAATCACTATAAGCTTATGGTATGAGGCATCTCATATGAAAATGTTGGATGATTATTAACTGACTTGACAGGTCAACTCACCTTTCGTTGGTCCAGAGGGACTACATTTTTGATCTCTTGGTGAAATTGCTCATTCTTGAATTTATCGGATTTTTTGGCATTTCGATCATCATCTACTTTGACTATGATTCCATATTCACCTCTTAGTGTTGGAAGGCATTCCAGTCACCTTGAGTACATGTCTACCCTACTGCACTTCGCATTAATTTGAAGGAGACAAATTGTTTAGGTGAATCGCTCGAATATTTAAATTTTAGTTGTGGCCATTAATTCCTCAATCACCCAACAAATACTCTACTGAACGAATTGTTACCGTTGGTGATTGAATATTTCAGAAACTACAGTTGTAGTGAGATGTTATACATTCAATCCAGTTATCTTGTACTTTAGATTTGATAGACTTGTTTTGACCCTCAGATTCTTGAGTGTTCTCTTAGTCTTCTCGATATAGTTTTTCGCTTAACTCGAGAGAAATTCAATATGAATCTGCTCACTATGGTGTTTTGAACTGCATTGTTCAGCTAAATGGTGTGTGTGTCACTATTGTTTCTCACCGTGACATGTGTTTCATTTCCAAGCCTTGTGAAGTCTTCTGGAAGGATATAGGTACAAAGTTGTTGTTCGATACTGCACTTCACCTCCGTTCTAACTGCCAGTCAGAATGAATTATCCGGACTTTCGTGGACATGTTATGTTTATCCATCCTATAGTTTTAGCATGATTGTAATATACACTTATCTCCATTAGTGTTGCGTGTAACTACAATTACTATTTCAATTTTTGGTTTGGCACCATTCGAGATGTTGTATAGAGATTTTACGCACAGTACATGTTTGATAGATGAGTATTGCGACAAGTATTTGAATGATTGAGGTTACAATCTAGGAAATTTTGTGCTATTTTGTATTGCCACTAGAGAGGGTAGTACGTGAGCTCGGTCGAGGTGCTAATAAGACGATTTATATGTATTTCCCAACGAGGGGCAAGATGGTAATATTGCACCATCTGGAATTATCTGGTTGCTTATCGTGACAACAATGAGTTGTCGGTATTACAGGCTGCATACTGTAATATCGATAACTTATTCATTGGATTTGTTAAGTATGTGGACAAGTAGGTCCGTTTATGTTAGTATCTTTAGTTATATATTTATATATTTACTGTGTGGGCTTAACCCAAAGATGCTACACTTATTCTTGGAGTACATGACGCTACAAGTGCGTATCAGTTTTAATTTCAGTGCAATTATTTTAACTTTACATTATTATATATATGTATTTTGATGGAAGGTTATTATACATATATAAATACTTTCGACTTATTGTTTTTATAAGAAGTATTATATTATACTTTCTTCCTATCTTC
>JAOTRO020175242.1:0-11878 GCA_028566515.2 Pyracantha coccinea | reverse complement strand
TTGACAAGTGGGACATCCAGAGACCCAAAGAGGAAGTCCTTTACATCATTGTCAGTCTCAACAACTGAACCATCTCCGCCAAGCGTATTTAGATAGAGTGTTGCCCTATCACGAACCTGAGAGTGTAGCCAAAAGAAATTCAGTATATACCGAAGCTAAAACAAATAAATCATGAAACAAATGACACAGAAACACAGATATCAGATGCAGATTTGCAGAGCCAGACACCTCGCTTTGGGTGAATGCTCACACATACATGTTATATATAAGTTAATATAACCTAATTGTAAGGCCTCGAATGTACATATGACATTGCCACCTCATCATCACGGTCAAAGAGTTCAATATACTGAAGCTAAAACAAATAAATCATTAAAGCAGTGGCACAGGAACATAAAAACTCAGATACAGATTTGCACAGAGCCAGACACCTAGTTTTAGGTGAATGCTCATGCATACATGTTATACATATCCTAAATGTAAGGCCTTGAATGTACATATAGGATACCTCATCATCACTGTCAAAGAGACATCTTCGCAGCAGAATAAACACTCGTGGCTGAAGCATAGAAGAAAACAAGAATAGTTCATTGCCATCAGTAATCATAGACAGAAACAAGTCTTCTTTGTATAGAGGGGGAGGGGGATCAGATAAGACATCATTCATTGAACACGATGTTACCTTCAATGAATCAACCAAAGCACCAAATTTTGCCAATGTACTAACCGCACTGGCACGAACAGTGGCATTCTCAAGATGTACTCGATTATAAATGTACCGTATATATTTGCTTGGATCAGATGTTTTTGGCCCTTCGATACCCAAAAAGTGGAGTATCTAATAATAAAACATCCCAATCAGCCAAAAGAACATTAAGAGGAATAGATTGTTCACCAAGATTATGATAGAGAAAATCCCACCTGTGTAGAAAGATAGGTGAATTCACAATCTTCAATGAACTCACAGAGATGAAGCAAGCCACTTTCTTTTGCATCAGGAATATCTCTTATGAGAATCACAATTGAATCAACAATTGCCTTTTTGTACTCAAATCCACCTTCTTCTCTGAGAATGTTGCTCAAAAAGTTCATCCTGTAAAACACAAGATGTAGGGATCATTACTTTGAAAACAATAGAGACAAATAAGAATATGTGCACTGAATGACGAACAATATGAAACCAAACATTCTCAAACAAAACTTTGAGTATGTGGTAGATCACTCACAAAGCTCTGAACTTCAATGGAAATTTCAAACACAACGATCTTATGGCTTCCACAACAACAATTTTGAACTCATCAGCAATATCTGACATGAAATTAGTTATCTGCTTCATCAAGCGATCCACACTTGATTCATTTCCTGTCTTCAGAAGTGTTGTGATTGCAAGTGTGGCAATGCTTCTGTTCTGGTCAGAAATCAAACTCTCCATATCAATGTTGCAGTTTGTAACAGGCACTGGATGAGTCATTGCCACCTGGAAAAAAGATCAAAGTGATTATCAGGAGTATCATTCACCGGGAAATAAAAAATTACTACAATCAAAATAATTAAGTCTGACAAGCTTTGTTTCACATGCAGAATAAAGAAACAGAACTAAAATCTACATAGTATCAGTAACGGCAGTGCTATCTGCCGTACCCTTTTTTTTTTTTCTCACACACCCCTCTCAATTTTCAGCCATCGGATCGAATGAATTGAAGAAGATCAATGGCCAAAAATCAACAAGGGTGTGTGGGAAGTAAAAACGGGTGTGTGAATAGCACTAACCTATCAGTAATTGCCTCATAGATTACACTCAAACTCATTTCATATAGGATCTCTTGATTCTCTCATTTATCTCAAAACTACAAAAGTAAAACTCAGGACGGCAGGTCACTTTAATTATCATAAATTTCCAAACACATTGTGTAGTAGAGTAAAAGGAGAAGAGGGATGCCTTATTCAAGGTGCGGACAGCAGCAAATCTTAAAACTGGTTTGGAAGAACTTAGAAATAGCTGCAGAACAGTGATTGCCGGAGTAAGTTCTCTGGGGGTCACACCATGGAGCTCTGTAATTGCTCTAGCAGCCTCAAAAATCACCATCTCTGCTTTGTGGCGAAGACAACCCTCAAGATAATCGTAAAAGGGACGTTCCCCCGTTTGTACA
The DNA here is from genome assembly GCA_028566515.2 of Pyracantha coccinea. Taxonomy (NCBI): domain Eukaryota; kingdom Viridiplantae; phylum Streptophyta; class Magnoliopsida; order Rosales; family Rosaceae; genus Pyracantha; species Pyracantha coccinea. Next base: position 9,728 of record JAOTRO020175242.1, on the reverse strand, counting down.
TTTCCAGACTCACGGATAACCTTTAGGCAAACAATTTATCAAAATAGAGCATGAAAACAACGCAGCTAAAATAAAAGGTCCAGAAGAATAAGCACCTGACTAGTATAACGAATCAACAGGCACTGGGCCAATGGAGAGCGGACCGTCCCTCTTGTCAAGCTGGTAACCAACTTGCTGACAGCAAGACGGTCATTCTGTCGTATCTGCAATTTTCAAAAGTAAAAGATTCTCAACACCTTTCAATTGTACAAATGATATTTACAATTATTCTAACAAAAGTGGTTGGGGCAGATGCAGAATCTTTCTTTATATTCCACTTTAAAACTAAAAAAAAGAAGGTAAACCTACAAGAATTACATTATGTGGAATGAATGCTAAACCATGTCTGTAAAAACAACAAATCACTGTACACCTAGCCTGCTTGCTACACTTGCTCACATCAACCAAAAATTTGTCTATAAATGCAATTAATTAGTTAAGTAATGATATGGTAAATAGTCAAGTAATGGATTTCGACTAAAAACTTGCTCTATCTTTCGAGAAAGAAAAAATCCTGAATGTAAAGTCTGTAAACCAAACCAACAATGGCACATACCTGATGAAGTAAAGCCAGTGCATGGAATTGTACAAGGGCTGCTCTTGACTGGACAGCTTCTTGAACCTCATTACTCCACCTTTTGACAATCTCTGGGTTAGTCTGTCAAAAGAGAAACATTAGGGTATACAGCCAACAAATAAATAAATCCTGAGACTTAGGTATAGCAGAAACAGTACCTGGAGCAGATGGATCCCACTGACTAGAGCTGCACTCGCAACCACTGGATTCTTATCAACGATAGCTTGTTTCAAATACCGCTCTATCTGGGTAAGAAGGGTTCCATCCGTAATCCGACAGAGCACACGGATGGCATTTGCCCGATACATGTCGGTTTTACTATTCATATCTTTCATCAAGGAGCTTGTCACAATAATAACCTTGTTATGGGAAATATATCAGAAGTCAGTCCCAATTAGTGTGCATGCAAATGTATTAAGGAAATCAAATGATAGAAAGTCAAGTCACCTCATCTGCAGAAGGGGACAATTCTTTTATGATCAGGTAAACCATTCTCCTCAATCCTATATCTCTTGATTGGAAAAGCTTAGTCACAGAAAAGAAAACTTCTGTAGCTTCAACCTATTAATTTGATGCAAAATAACATGAATCGATTGACGGCCAGGTACACAATAACAAAATGCTGCAAGTAGATCAATAAAATTGACGCAAAAGATATTGGTTACGCTCAAGGGAGAAACAGAACTATTCAGCACAGAAGGAACCTGACCTTTGTAAAGCTTTCCCCCTGGTTCAGTAGGTACAAAAGTTTTGTGATAACCTGAAATTTGACGACAATGCCAAATACACAAAATCAATTTCGGCCGAGCAAATAAGAAGACAGATAAAACGGATAATTCAGTGGTGCAAAGCAATAACCTGGGAGCATCTTCTAGCATCGAGTTGAGGATCATTGAAAACTCTCGCTTCCTGAAGAACAGCACCCTTCTCAATCCCCAGAAACGGCGAGTACTCTGCTGAAAATCAACATCATAGCAAATACTATAAAATTCACACCATTACTCTTCTAAAATCAACATCATAATACAAAAATCACATCCGCAAAAACCCGAACCGAATTTAACTGGCACCAAATCAAGACAAACCGAGTGGATTTGCCACAAGCTAACTAACCGCAACAAAACTTAGATATTATCGAGATCAGAGTAAATTGAAGCAGATCAACGATAGTTAAACCGTAATTCACTCAAATCCGATTCAAATGCCTCACAATACGCAAACCGCAGAAGCAAAACCGCAATATACAAAGAGATCTGGGAATACGAATCGCCGATTCATGAGTTGCAACGCAGAAAGCCGAAAATAGAACAAAAATTGCGAGAGAAAACCAGATCGAATTCGAGAGCGAGAACAATTGACGAGTCTGTGAGTGAGAGGGGGACGTACCTTCATCGTCGCGATCGTCGTCCTTCTTCACGAGAGGCTGAGCCATCGCAGAACGAAGTGAATCACTGAGATCTGCAGAAACTGTACGAAGAAAACCTCTCTCTCTGTGTTGCTCGCTGGTAGATCCGCAAGTGAGGTTTTCTGAAGGAGGAGAATCACAAGAGAAAAATGAGGCTTTCTTTCAAAAACGAAAATACCGCACAGACGGCTTCAGTTCAGATGGTGAACGAAGATGTTGTGTTCGGGTGCGGCGAAGGATCTGGTGGTGAAGATGTTGTCTGAACAATGGTAGCGCGCCACGTCATAAATAAAAATAGTTACTCTCTCCGAAAAACAATGAAAAACAAGCTAGTGGCTTGTGGCTCTCTACCACAGTGGTAAGAGGAGTGTTATTCTTGCATCAAGGAGTGATTTCGAACCCTTTGGATCCCTGATCTAATATCTATTCTAATAAATATGTTGTTTAGTCACTTAGTACTACGCTAAAGTGGTATTTCTCTTCTCTTGTAAATGAGAGTTCTTATGTTTGATTCTCGTCAAAAACGAATTTGAACCATATTATTATTAGTCTATTGTGAAGTTTAGCTCAGTCATTCACCTCATAAAAAAAAAAAAAACAAACAAACAAACAAACAAAACAAATGCGCCGTTTGACAAAAAAAATAAATGTTTTTCCCCAAAGGATACGAAAATATGTTGCTCTTCATCCTTTGGTGGTGGTTACTGTGTCTTACCCTTTTTTCTTTTCCTAAAATTTTAAGATCTTGAAATTTAAACTTATGTATAAATTAAGATTTGTCCTTTTTCTTATTTCATTTTCAATTTATTTGGTAGGGGTAGCACCCACATTTCATTCACCATTGAAAATGTCATGTATTAATATGATGGACGGTGACTTTCTCATGAACATAACTCGACTTTTTTTATGAGAAAATATAATTCGATTACAATTTACGACCCGTTTAATAATTATTTGGATTTTTTTTTGTTCTTTAATTTCTTTTTTATAAAAAAAATAAAGCGAAAATGAGAGAGAAAGAAGAGAGACGAGACAAGGGAGGGAATTGAAGAGGGAGAAAATGTAGGCAAATGTTGGGGTGTTTCTTGAGAGTTTATTTTCTTAACTCCAAAATTTTATGCCAGACGTTGTCATAAATGTTTTTAATCATCAAACCGCTTGACAATTGGATTTTTCGTTCTTTAATATGCGACAACACGCTATTAACCTACAAGATTAAATTGGTAACACTGAGAGCGAGCATCTCCAGCCAAAGGCCAAGGGTGTAAATGTCGTATTCACATCTAAAAGTTCGGTTTCTTTCACTGAAGATTCTCTACACTAGAAAATACAAAAGTGGATTTCCCAAAGCATTCGCGTTGCGAAAAGAATTCAAGACAACACATATATTTCTCGTGAGTAAACACGTCAATCTCTTAATTTTGAAAACAACAAATAGCAAAAACCCAAAACCAAGAACAAGCAAATCGAAAAAATGCACGGGACAAAGACGGTAAGAAAAAACACCATACATGGATGAGAGATGAGTCATTTACAAGTTTACAACATTCTACTGGAAGGTACATGGAGATGGTAGCTACAGATGAAATATATTCAGGCCGAAAGCACGTGAGCCGGAGTTTTCGCCAAATGTATATCTTTTCCTTTCTCCCAATATTAAAATTGTCAGTTTTTCCAATGTGGGGTTACAACTTACAACAAGCAGCAACACATTAGAGGATATTCTAGTTTCTCAAACCCAGTATCTTCATCAACGGATATTGAGAGCCACGGGCCTGCGAAAAGATGAAATTCAGGATACAGAAGATGGAGATACCAGCCTCCGTAATTGGCTCAAATTATTTTCCTATGCCCTCCGAAAGCCCATATCTGCGATAAACACAAAGCAAAGTCATATTTCATGAACTTCAAACAAGCAATATGGCTCTTTTTTAATGAACGATGCACGTAGATTGATTGAGAATACAAAAAAGAAAACCAGGCACAACTCCATGAATATCAGATTCAGAGCTATAGGATAACTAGAACAATGATAGCTATCTTCCGCTGTAGACCAAAAGCATCACTTCCTAGGTACATCCTGCATACAAATAGAAGGGTACTCACATGTGACCAAGATTTAGTCCCACTGGTGCCAGTGTCCAATAAATGCTTACCAGGTGTTCAAAAAGTGCACTAACCGTCCAATTGACTACTGACACATGGTGAATTGGTGATATGAACACAAGAAGGGTATTGACTTGCAACAGAAACGCCAAATTTACACCGTCTCATTTTTTATTTATTTTTCCTCTACTTTTATTTGCATTCTGATTGCAGAAAGAAACGCATTAAGAGATAAAAATCAACAATTATCAGTAAAGATGATGATTCCCATGCACGTTCCATGCAGCACGGCCTAAGTGAAATAACGGATACAGGGCTAAGGAAAATAACCTTTAAATTTGTATCCCAACTTCCTGTACACAAGGCACTTCCATCAGCTGACAAACCCAAACAGCTAATCTGTGCCTCGTGTGAGTTTTGGAGGGATCCCAGGTTCAAAACCACCTGCCACACAATGAAAGAGCAATTAGAGCCAATTTCATCCATTTAAAGCACTGCCATAAAATCCATACGCACAAGCCAATATTATAAAATGATGCAAAGAAAAAAAAGAGCAGGATTTACAGGACTTGTTTATAACCACGCATTCTGAAAGTATTACAATTGTATTTGGGAAACCTTTGCAGCATGACATCTCATTTGGCAGGATTAATTTATGACTCACACATTTAAACGTTTTACATTTTTGTTTATAAAAATATTCTAATAACTGTCCAACTTGAAATCCAACCACTACTCTTTTCCCTTTTCCTCCATCCTAGGTGGTTTACTTAACTTTCTCAAATTGCATGCAAAGCTATAGGCGTTATTTTGACATGATGATTGATCACAGTATAGGCAGGGCACGTGGCAATAAACCTTACCGAGAAACCTTGACAATCCAAGATGCATTTTCTTGTTTTAAGAATAACTATCACAAATGATATTGTTAACTGTATTTTCAACCAAGTGAGACTTATATTAAGATTATCTTAAGTGCGAGAAACTAAGAGAAACACAGTCAAGGGAGAAATAAGATCTAAGCTACAAAATTTCAAGTTGTCAACTACTAAATGGAACTAGTTGAGTAGGACGACTTCACACTGTGAACAAAAGATTCTTCTGTGTTTAGCATAAAAGAAAAATGCAATCAGACATAGGCAACCTAGCGTAGCTCCAAATTTACATACTTTTGTGACCGGAATTCATACAATGCACAAGTAATTTATGGGAAATAGAAATTAACTTAAACAACTCTGGTCTATCTTAATTACAAAAAAACATATAACTTTATAATTCAAATGTATGTAAATGTGAAGTACGCCCATGCAAGAAGTTGACAATAAACATGCTGAGTAAAATGCTTATGGACCAAAACTAGAATCTGAAGTACAAGGCAATTTATTAAAAAAAGCGGGGTCAGCTGATGACGCAAACGCATATTGGTATTCGGTGAAGAGGTAGACTGTGGTCAATTAAATTGGCTTTACCTTTGCCAACAAAGTATCCCATACATAGCAATCCCCATTTGTGTATCCAGCAAAGAGAAGCCTTCCTGATATTGAGAATGCAATGGTTTTCACAGGTGGGATATCATTATCACCATGTGGCTGATAGTATACTTGGAGCTGGTGCCCAGTTCTAATGTCAAACAATCTGCAAGTTCCATCATCTGACCCAGTTCCAAATCTATTTCCATCTGGAAAGAACTTTACCACATTAACATCCCCCTCATGACCATGAAACGTCTGCACTGCTCGACTTGCAACACGAGTATCCCACAATCGGGCAGTTGTATCACAAGAACCAGACACAAACAATCTCGAGTTGCTTTGATTGATGGACACACTGAAAGAATACAAAACAGTTTACTTAGAATTCCATGACCAATAATATCCTTTCATAAACACTAACGTTTGTGTGACATTTAAAGTGCTCATGATGGAAAAGCTAAAGGTAAAGGAGGCTGTACGGATTAGGAAAGATTCTTTTAAACTCAAATACAGAACAGAAATTCTTCTCTCGGGATTAACTAATAAGACGTTACTTTCCTGGACAAAGTTATCAATGTAGACGCATTTCTAACAGCATTAAATAAATTAGAGCAAACAATTCCATTACATTGTAAATTCACGGACATGAAAATGGACAGAAACTTTAACTGCTAAATCAAAGGATTCCAGAGCAGACAAATTAAAAGAACAAATTTCATGAATTATATTTACAATGGTATCAAGTAAGTTTAATCACTACTGTTCAGCTAAATATAAAATCATGTACCAACTTTTAAAGCCTTTTCTTGTCTTTCTTTTTGCTTCATGGAAGGCTAAAAATTAAAATATGAGGTGCTTATTGAACACAGCCACCTAGAAGAACCAGATGCAATAAATGTTATGCATATAGCCATTTAAAAACCACCCGATATACCTCAGTACATCTGCAGTGTGTCCAGACTGAAATTCACCTCCAAAAACTGAAGTCCTGAGTCCAGTAGTAATATCCCATAAAACACACGTTTGATCTCCGGATCCACTAATCAGGTGAGTGTCCTCATCTGGAACGTATTGACAGGAGGAAACATAACCCTTATGCCCACTAAGTGTTCTTGATACAGGTAGATTCCCATCCTTGTCACACAGGGAATTCAGGTTGAAAATAGAGCAAACACTATCAAGACCACCGCAAGCAACAGATTGACCAGTCGGTGAGAAAGCACAAGTCATTACCCATGCACAAGGTAGTTTTATGGCATGAGTCTTCTGGCTTGTTAGTGCATTCCACACTATCAAACGTCCATCTTGAGAAGCACTGACAATTCGATTCTTTTCAGAGGTCCAATCTAACGAATACACCTGCAGCAGTCTCAGTGAGCATAAATCTTATCGAACCTTATCCTATTCGAACTGGCATCACAAATACAGTAAATAGACATGAATTTTAATTATTTGCAAGGCTGAAGAGTAACACAAATCTTGTTCTATAACTTTTAATTAATCTAGTTCCTCTATAATTTTGCATAGTTTTGTATATCCACTTTATTATTACATACTTCAAAACCAATATGCTTTTTCTCCACTCATTTGCCATTGCACCTTCAATCAGAATTAATGAAATAACTTAGTTAGCTACTCACCTCCCACAAACTCTATAGCAATTTTATCTGCAGGTAGTTGCTCTATTACACCTGAAAGTTTCTTAACTGGCCAATTTACCATTCTACACCCACAATCTCAAAAGAAAATGAAAGAAGCCATGTCCAGACCCAAACCCACCCGAAAATGACTTCTTTGCAAAGAAACTATTCTTTTAGTCACTTTTTTGGGACTATAGGTGTAGGAGGATACAAATGTTCAGTTAAGAAAGAGAACTACTTTTTTGGTGTCAATAGAGCTACCCTTTATATGTGTCGAATTTAGTTCTTCCCAATTACTATAGGTCAATCTCCTAGTATTGATTGGGCATGTTGCTTAAAATGCCACTGCCTATGAATAATACTTTTGACCATTGTCTTTAGTACATTTAACTTACTCCAATTTTCTCCATATCCCTAATCAACCTGTCCATTTTTGTTTTACTAGTTTGTTTGTAGAGGTCTTTTCACCTCTTTTATACCTAACTTTCTCCATATCCCTGCTAGTGCATTCATGCACTTTTTTGTTTGGTATGATTTCACTCTCAAAAATTACTCAAACACTCTCCCAATTAGTCAAACCCCACAATTGCATTTTCACATATTCAATGCTATAAAAAGGAATTAGCTTTGTAATCCGAATAGCACGCTTCAAACAACCAATGCCCAACAAGTCCATAAACCCATGTGAATGAGCAATCGAATGAACCGAAAGAAGCTCGCTTTTACAAACAAAACGCACCACAGACTACACAAGCACAAAAAAAACATATAATTACATGTGGGTAATCATACCTTTCCTGTATGACCTTGCAAGGTTCTGCAGCATACGAGATCGGTGGGGCCAAATGTGACCGGAGTCTTCCCCTGTGACCTTGCATACCCAGCGACATCTGTGTCGAGCAAGGAAGCGCGCTTCTGCTTCAACCGCTCTCTAAGCAAGTTGACGGTGTCGCTCGCCGCCACGTGGCGCTCTTTGAGCTCCGCGACTGACATTGCTCGGAATTCGAGCTCAGGATTCGGTCATGGAGCGGAAGTCGAAAGAGGCATTCGATTCAAAGCGAAATTAGGGTTTCCATTTCTGTTACTGGGATTTCAATTGGAAGCTCGAACTCACGAGGAAGTACGGTGAAAGGTGAAAAGGAGAAGAGGGTGGTTGGTTTGTGGTCTCGTCTGTGAACGAGTCTGAGATTTTGTCAGAGCGGGAGCTGTGACCTGTGAAGACGTTGAGGGGCTTTACGTTGGAGTCGTGAGGGCACAAGTGTAATTTGAACTGGTAGCTACGGGTCCCACGAAGGTCCACTTGGCAATTTTTAATTGGGATGTGCTGCTTTGCATATAATAATTTTAGGGAAGTGATATCCACACACCCTTTTTTACTTCTCACACACCCTTCTCATTTTCGGTCGTCGGATCGGATGAAATGAAGAAGATCTAACGAATAGAAATTAAAAAGGATGTGTGAGAAGTAAAAGTGATGTGTGAATATCACACCCCTAATTTTATCTTCATTGTTGCGGTATATTCGAGTAATTAAGTTTTGGACTCCAACTCCATGTAGTATAGTAACTTTGCATGCAAAAAATTTATTTTTATTATGATATACCGTTCTAATAATATAAAGTTATGTATTAAGTTTTCTGACATAATATGACATTAGTATGCCAAAATGTCAAAGTAGCAGTAAACACTATTGTTTACTACTTATTATTTGATGAATTCTCAAGGAATTGAACCAGGAGCAAGCGGCTACGGGGGCAACTATCTTCAACAAAGCCAAGGCTACCACGTCGTTGTATAACACTAAAAAGAGCCCAATGTCCCATGCCTCAGTATTAACATGCTGACTGGCTGCCAAGGGATGTGCTTAGGGATGGGCAACGGTTATGACGGTCGTGTAATCGCAGTTATTTATTCATAATCGTTTATGTTTATACCCGCATAACCATTTACCCGTTGAGTAATTGCATAAACAGTTATACCCATACCCATAACCATAACCGTTTATAAATGGTTAACCATACCCATAACCGTGTACTCATTTATCCATAACTATTTACCCGTTTACCCATTTTTGAATCCATTTATCTTTTTTTTTTTTTATCCATTTACCCTTTTTTTCATTTGTATATTTTTTTAACAACTTGAAAATTACAAAAGAAAAATTTGTCATAATTTTCGTTTTCTGACAATTAAACACCGTTATAAGTACATTTTAGCATGCATTTTCCTATTTTAATCATTTAAGTCCTCATACAATTCCAATAATTGAAATAATAGGATGTTATTCTATTTCTAGATGCAATGTGTTATTCTATTTCGTTTTCCGACTCAATAATTACAGAAGAAATACCTAAAGCAATATGTTATTCTACTTCTAGATGCAGTGTTGTCACCGAAAATGTGGCATAATTTGAAAACATTACTAAAAATTTGTCTGTAGGTTAATTAATCTAAACAACCAGTAATTTCTTGCCATGTGTAAATTAGAT
>JAOTRO020175231.1:0-11879 GCA_028566515.2 Pyracantha coccinea | reverse complement strand
TTAATTTTTAAGATTATTATATGTCTAAAAAATGTTTGTAAACTTTTGCATGTGACCCCCCCCCCCCAACACAACAAAGTTGTTTAAACTAGTTATGCCTTATCTAGTGGAGGTGGCATCCTGCGGCGGAGGGGAGATATTTTTCAATATGTTGAAAACACAGTCCAGTAATGTTATAAGTAGTGAAAAATTTGAATTATTTTTTCAACCAATTGTATTAAGATATTTAGTGTACCACATTGTGTTTCTCGACACACTAAATTTTTTTCATGGGAAAGGACAACTTATCTAAGTTATCTCCAACTAAAAAGTGGCACCAACACAAGTTTTATGTCGATATTCGAAGAAGTTTGCAAAATCGAATAAAATCTATGATTTATAATTATAATGTTTGTGATGGATGCAATCGTTGAGTCTTTACAAATAACGTTTTTTCGTGCACTTAATAAAAATATTATTAATATGAAAGCAATCATACAATTTGTTGATTCACAAGCATTTTTATGTATTTTTAAGACGTAGAAAAGAAAAGTAAAAAAATAACGACACTAAAATTTGAAAATTTATAAAATGTTTTACATAAATTTTTAGAAGCTTATGATGCGGTCAAAATTGTATGAGAGCAAGTCTTACAATTTTTTGTAGAAATTCGCAAAACCAATTAAAACAACGGCTTTTATATTGTCAAAATAACTAAAAAATGAATGCGTACTCTCTTTAGGCCTAAATCAAACAATCAAACCAAACCAAATCAAACCGGATCTCTTAACGATTTAGGGCTTGTTTGGATGTGTTTTTAAAATGATTAAAAGCACTTTTAGAGAAAATATTTTTGGGTTTCAAAAACACTTAAAGTACTTTTTGCAAGAAGAACCAGTTATGTACTTTCCAAGAAGCACTTTAACTGCTTTTCCGAATTTACTTACATCTTTACTAATGACTGGTTCTGAAAACATTTTCACCAAAAACGATTTCAGGCATTTCAAAAGCATATCCAAACGAACTCTAATTTAGCCACGATTGTAAAAAAAACTCATCCACAACGGGCCTCAACCACAAAGTTGACAGCCCATTAAATTTGGGCCTATCATTTACGAGCCCAACTCATGACATTCCTACATAAACTTTAACTAAGCCCAAATACACTCGGTTCTTTAGAAGTCAGTGAACTCGCTTATTGTGGGAATAATGTGAAGTGAACTCGAAACTGCAAAACCGTGAATTTAGTGGAAAGTCAGTCGGAGGACTTCGGAGATGGAGCTTCCGGTCGCCACCGTGACTCAGCGCGATCAGTGGATGGTAGAAAGTCAGGTCTTTCGGATCTACGGACTCTTCGGAAGCCTCCCGGCCAAAGCCCAATCCGTCATGTGAGAAAAAAGCTCCCAACTTTCCACTCTCAATCAATATTTTGGGTTTACAAAGAATTTCCCTTTTGTTGTTGTTGTTGGTATTTTTTTTATGTGAGCGATAATCTACTTTAAACTAATATAATTGAACTGCGGGGACGGGAATTCGAACTTTTTTTTTTTTTTTTTTTTTTTGTTTTAAATTGTGGGGTTTTGTTGTGGAATTTGATTGATTTTTTGTTGGGGTGGGGTTCTTGGATTTTCAAGGATTGAGCTTCAGCGTGATAGTCACATAGAGTACTTGACCAGAGGCCTCAGAGGACTTCCTTCCTCCTCCTCCGTTTTGGATGCCAAGTATAACTCTCTCTCTCTCTCTCTCTCTCTCTCTCTCTCTCTCTCTCTTTCTGGTGTTTTTCAGCTGAATTTCATGGTTTTGTTTTGATTGAGGTTTTGGTTTTTATGACATGCTCAACTGCTGTGTGCATTATCTGTAGTCGGCCTTGGCTTTGCTATTGGATTCTGCACTCATTGGCTTTGCTAGGGGAGTCTGTTGACGATGAACTGGAACATAATGCCATTGACTTCCTAAGCCGTTGTCAGGTATGCGAATAAACGATTGTAATTTGTGACAATCTCACACCTTTTAAATGAAAAGTAATGAAAGGCCGGTAGTTTGCTTCACCACTAAGATCAACAACAAAAACAAAAGTGATCTTTAGTGTTTTGTTAGCATGGAAGGGAGTGTTTAGATTGTCATGAAGTTGTGTTTTTCTTCCAGGACCCAGAGGGGGGATATGGCGGCGGACCTGGACAGGTAAGTAAATTGGTCTCACTATTTGCCGTTTTGGCTTAGCCAATGTCGATATATCTTTGTTTAACTCTGTTGGCGTTAGTTGTGATAGCTTGACTAGGCTCGTACAATATTACTTATCTACTCTATTATATAGTGCCTTGCATTCTTTTGCTGACAATTGTTAGCGTGTTCTTTGATTTCTTAGATGCCACATCTTGCAACGACTTATGCTGCAGTTAATGCGCTTATAACTGTCGGTGGTGATGAGGCGCTTTCATCAATTAATAGGTGGTTAGTTTATGGTCCATTTAAGGAAAAAAATTTTTTTTTTCACAACGGTGAAATTCATAGCCTTTTGTAAGTGATTTGACATGATTTTTTCTTTCTTTTCAGAGGTGAACTCTACAAGTTTTTGCGGCGAATGAAACATCCAAGCGGCGGCTTCAGGTTAGATATCACATTGATTTGTGTGGTTCTATAGTTTGAGGACATATATGTACAATGATCATTTCAGTACCCTTGATATACTTTTACCATCACTAATTACTTCTTCTTAGGATGCATGATGGTGGAGAAATTGATGTCCGGGCTTGCTACACTGCAGTTTCTGTTAGTCTCTCTCTCTCTCTCTCCGTCCCTTATAATGCATTATAGTTCTGTTCCTTGTTACCGCCTTGCTGTATGCTTGCTTAATTTTCATCATGACAATTTTACTCGTCCTTGCAGGTAGCAAGCATTTTGAACATTTTGGATGATGAACTGGTTCATAATGTTGGAAGTTTCATCTTAAGGTTGCTTACCGAGTCATTCATTTTATTGAGAATAAATTTACCTCAGTTTGATATTTTGAAGTATGCGTTGCATTGTTGTTGTGATACTGTGGAGTGCTTGTCCAATTGTCCTTGATTCTTGGACATCTGTTTTTAATTGACATTCATTTTCTTGCCTTTGCGTTGAGTCATGGACTGAAGTTTATTTTTTCCTTGATACGAATGACATTATATCTTGGTTAAATTGAACATTATCTTCGCAGTTGTCAGACGTATGAAGGTGGCATTTCTGGGGAGCCTGGTGCTGAAGCACATGGTGGGTATGTTTCAGACTTACATGTCAAATTTTTTTGTCTGCCTTTCTTTATGTTCTTCCCATTTAAGTATTCGGAAAGATTGCATAAGCTACTAATGTCAAATCATGTGAAATATTAGGACGATGTATTTTCACTTCCCTTTACATTTTCCATTCGCTCATAGGTCTGACAATTTTTTTTTTCCGTCAGGTACACTTTTTGTGGGGTAGCTACAATGGTTCTAATCACTCAGTTCAATCGTTTGGACTTGCCTGGACTAATTGTAAGAAAATTATCCTCTCTTTTGTGCGATGCGGATTACAGTTATGAAAATTTGTTTAGTTATTTGTTTATCTGCTTTTATTCTGCTGTTTGAGTAGTTTGTTATGGTATTAGGATTGGTTGGTATTTCGACAAGGGAAGGAGTGTGGATTTCAGGGGAGGACTAATAAATTGGTCGACGGTTGCTACTCCTTCTGGCAGGTGATTCTTTGTCTTTTCTTCTTGAGGATCCTTCTCAATCATAATTGAATGTATTATGTTAACTATTCAGTGACCAGGGAGGCGTTTTTCCATTATTACAAAGAGTATGTTCAACTGTTGATGAACAAATCGCGCTTCGGGATGCTGGGGGACACTGTACCAAGGATGGCCCACAGACTTCTACAACATCTAATTTGTCTGAAGAGGGGAAAAGTTTTGAAGGCACTACATCTCCAGAAGGTAGGCTGATGGCTTGCTTAGGCGCATTTAAGATCTCTATCTATCCATTAAGAGAACAGATTCGCCTTTTTAAACCCATAGTTTCTGCTCAATCTTCGAATTTATGTGTTACGAGGTTATCTTATAAATTTATAATTTTCCTGTTCTTATATTCATGGCTAAATGTTTCGTGTGCAGTGAATTTGAATGACATCGGCTATGATTTTCTCAAGAGGCCTGTAAAATCGGAGCCACTTTTTCACAGCATCGCCTTGCAACAATATATACTTTTATGCTCACAGGTTCGATATTTAACATATAACTTTACACTGTAAGAGCTGAATGCTTGACTTGACAGGTTTTAAAGTGAGAACTTATTTCTCCATCATTATACTAGTTATCGACAGTTAAGCTGTATCAGGATGCATCTCAAGCAACGTTACCTTAATCGTTCATATTTCTAATTTATAAGTTTCTTACTTCCGAGGGGGTAACAAATCAATTTGATCTTGTCGATGCAGGAGGAGAAGGGTGGAATGAAAGACAAACCCGGGAAATCTCGAGACTTTTATCACACATGCTATTGTCTAAGTGGTCTCTCTGTATGTCAACACATTTTGTCGAACGATGAAGACTCTCAGGTGTCGCCTAGGGCAGTCATGGGTCCCTATTCCAACTTGTTGGAACCAATTCATCCCCTCTTCAATGTTGTCCTAGAAAAATACCATGAAGCAAGGGAATTCTTTTTCGAAGAGACTGAGCAATAAACTCGTCGGAGGGAGAAGTTCTTAGGTCCAGACGCCCGCACCACGCCCGCACCACGTGACTGTCTGGCCAAGACTTGTTGGGTAGGGCCGTCGTCGGATTGCTTAAGGGCTGCATGAATGATGCATAATTTAGGCTTGTAACATTAATAATTAAGGGCATGGTCTTGGCTAATGTTTCTGTACTTGTATGAATAATGTATTCTTATTTATGTCAACAAATTAATCTAGGGAACTTTAATGAAAAGTTACTGGTACTGTTCATTTTTATCGAAAAATCACATTTGTACACTAAAAAGTCAATCATATTACTATTCATTTTACCCTTTATTTTGTCCTTATCGTTAAAACTTAAAGTTTTCAAGCACTTTTCATTAGTTTTCCTATTAATCTAATGGTGCATTAATCCAATTCGCTTGTTTTTGTTTTCAACTGATATTTTAGCAAGTTTTGTTCCCCACCACCCACCGCCCAGAACCATTTGTCGACCACCTAGCGCTTGGCGGTGTCACTGGTGGTCCCATTGACACGTGTTGCGATAGCAACATGAACAAGTTTAGGAGAAACTTCAACCCAATTGCTCAATGCTGCGTAAGAAAGATAAAAATACAAGACAACGAGGCTTTTGGTTTTGGAATCGAGATCCTTTTAGGATGCCGACGGATTGTAAAATTCGGACCATTTAATTTAAACCTTACGGCCTCTATTAATTCATTTTATTGGCGCACCTTATACAAACAAAAAGTTCAGATTTTTCTCTACCTCTCTTGAATGGTCCAGATTACTCGATCCATCGACTTCAGACTATAAAATTCTTAAAGGATTTGCATTCATTTGATAACGTTGTAGTACCTAATGTCATTGTGATAGTTTCAAGTGGAAAACTTAAAACGCGTGGGTCTATCATGCTTTCTTGATCTCTCTCGAGTCTCATCACAATATCATAACTTAAGATATAATCAAAGATTTACTACAATATTGAGGAAGTGCGGATTTACGATAATACACACAATATGCCAATTACGCTTAAAATAGAGCAAGTCATTTATGTGAGTCGAACTCTGGTTACACGGTGGAATCTTAAGTATTGTGAAGGAGAATGTGACAAGTGGCTTTGTTTTATTCGATGCACACTGCCTGTTGTATTCTATTTACCAGGTTCTCTAATTAAAGCCTTCTCCTCCTCTATCTTTTTTCTTTTGGTCACTCCACAATTAATTTCTTGAAGAAAAAAAAACGGTCAAATTGTAGATGTAGAGAAAATCCCATCTCAGACAGAGAAATCCACACCAAAATATGGAAACAATTCCAGAAGACCAATCAGAAACACCACCACAACGCGAACAAGAAGAAAAACACGATGAAAAACAAGTGAAAGAGGAGGAGGAGGAGGAAGAAGAAGAAGAAGAAAAGCAGAGCATCCCAGAAACACCATCTCCTCTGTTCCACTCACCATCTCCTGTGTTCCAATCACCATCTCATATGTTCCAAACTCCGTCTCCACCGTCCGATTCTCCAATAACCCATCATACCTACCACACTCATGAGCTCAGAGTCGCGCCTGCAGACACCAAGCCGGCGTCGCCGCCGCTCGCTCCGCCCCAGTCCTTCAGGGCCGAGCCCAAGGTTGCAGGACCCGATTCCAGCGACGGGTTTGATTGGACCCCGGAGGCTCGGGAAGAAAGTGGCGGTCGAATTGGCGGTGGTTCGGGTGTAAATATCCGAACTTTGAGACCCAAGTTGTCGATACTGAAGAGGTCGAGGAGGGAGAGCATGGTGAGGAGGGCTTTGTTTGGGTTAAGGATTTCTGGGTTTGTGTTGTGTTTGATCTCTTTCTCTGTTATGGCTGCTGACAAGAACCAAGGTTGGGCTTTAGATTCCTTCTATCGCTACAAGGAGTTCAGGTTTGCCACTATTCAGTTACACACTCATATCGAGAATACGAAAATGTCACTGAGACGGCACCCAAGTCAATCACGTACAGACGTACTTTTGAAATCTAATGAAAGTGTGTTAATTGTCTTGGATAACACAATACTGTATATACCGTACAGTGATATTTTCGTATTTATCATTTACTTCTATTTGTATTGCAACAATTTATGTTTTTTTTTGGAGTTAACGGTGTTTTCTATCAATTAAAAACAGCCTAACTACATTTAGCGGAAATTTTATTACTTTTCTAAGAAGTATTTGGATGGTAAATAAAGCACTTTTGGTATAAACGCCTATTAAGCGTAAGTGTTTTTTAGAAAAGCAACAACTATAGCATAGACTCTTTGAAACATAAACAAAGCTTTGTACTTTGAATACAATTTCACCATTTCATGGTAATTTCTGTTGAATTATTGGTTTTTTCTTGTTTGTGCAAAATTGTATGTTGTTTTGGAGGAGATGGTGAAAATGGACAAGATTATTAATTGGATTTGTGAATTTGCAGGTTCTGCTTGGCAGTGAATGTGATTGGATTTGTGTATTCAGGGCTGCAAACGTATGACTTAACCTATTTCTTCACCAGTGGAAAACATGTAATCCAGCACCATCTCCGCTATTACTTTGATTTCTTGTTGGATCAGGCAAGTGATCACTTGTCCTATTTACTGTAATTTAATTAATGATTCTACCTAATCTATCCCCACAAAGTGCTGCTTTCTTCGAGGTTATTCAATGTGTCGGGAACACAGGGCTTACACTTGAAAAAAAGAAAAAAAAAGAAAAAAACTTCATTCTAATTGCACAGTAATATGTGTGTTCCGTCCCCATCTTCCAAGCATATTGAAAAATCACTCGCTTTCTTGGCAGTTTTCCGGTAATTATAGGGACCTTAGACTATGAGGAAAGAAAATTTGTGTAAGGCAGCTGGAGCACACGAACTGTCTGACTGCCCTAACAAACCACAACCCATATGTGTTTCGGTGATCCCACCATAAGTGCTTTCTAAGTGCCTACTGAAGTTTTTTTTCCTGTAAAACCAGTCCTCCATCAGTTTGATGGCCATTACTTATTGGTTGACTATAAAAGTTATTTTCATCGTTGTTGTATGGTGATGCTTCATAAGATACTTTTGCATCAGTTGGTTCTTGACCTTTTTTTTATTCCACCTTTTTGATACCTTTTCACTAGCCTTTTTTTTCCAGGAATGATTCTGTTTGGGTGGTGCCATTCACACTATTTTTTACGTCCCACACATTCCCAGTTAATTTCTGTTATTTAATGCTCTTCAATTCATTCAATCCGACGACTCAAATTTAAGAGGTGTGTGTGGAAGGTAAAAAGGTGTACGTGGATAGCACCACCCTTCTACTTTTCCATTTGTGTTAATACTGTTTACAATATCTTAAAGCAAACATATTGGAATTCTGCATTCTGTTTACTTGCTCTATCCTCTGTTATGTCGTGTAATCTAAATCTTAAGTTGAATGGTTTTGATTGGCGTTGCAGATTTTGACGTACCTTTTGATGTCGGCGTCTTCATCGGCTGCGATTCGGGTCGACGACTGGGAGTCGAATTGGGGCAAAGACAAGTTCCCGGACATGGCTCGGGCATCCGTCGCATTGTCCTTCCTTGCCTTTATTGCCTTTGCCTGCAGCTCCCTCATCTCTGGTTACACCCTTTGTACTCTGAAATCCATGTAGTTCTTTCTCACACTTAGTATTTACTGAGTTATATAGATGGACAGTGAAAAAGTAATATAATCTTTACTGTGTAGAGAAAGTTATGCTTTGCGTTACATCAGCGTCATGATTCATTGATGTTTTGGCACAAAATTATTTTAATTTTACATCTACCTTAGGCAAGGAGAGATTCTTCAGCTTCCATTCGATGTTAGCCGTCCGACTGAAAACACATACATAAAGAGGATCTCTTGCATTCAAGTTCCACAGGGTCCTACTCCGGTGGACTGAAATGTCGGGTACCCTTTTGTGTTTATGATCGGACGGTTGACGTGGAGCTCCTACCCATTTTGAAAATTGGTTTTTTTGTTGATTGGGCGAAATTTCATTTCCAGTACCTATGGGCATTACGTGTAACGAGAATGAGAAACATAATGTGAGCTTGACTTGGATACATGGACAGATGAGATGAGATTTTCTGCATCCATTTTTGTCTGTGGTCCCTTTGTGCCTTTGTTAATTGGATGCGTATTTGGTTTATTTTTTATTATTTTAATTATTGTCAAGTTAATATTAATTATATTTAGTTCAATTAACAAAGGCACAGAGAAATCACATATAAAAATGGATGCAGAAAATCTCATCTCTGGACAGTTGGGCTGGAAAGTTAAATAGAGAGCCAGCTCCTTAAACTTGAATACGGGTGAGATAACTCATGAGGTAAAAGCCTTTTTGAAAATTGAAAGTGCTTTTAAAATAATTACCATCTAACAGTCTTGGGGGAAATAAAAATTTGTCGGTGATAATGTGATATGATTGTAAAGTTTTGGTCAAAAATATGAAAGTGCACTTGGGTTTTGTAAATAAAAGCTTTGATTTGCTTTTAATGAAAGCGTTTTTAATAAAAACGCTTAAACTACAGTAAAACATTTTTAAAGCAATACTTTATGAAGAAATAATCTCAAGTCACAAAAAATTATGGTTAACTTCACATTGTAATAAGTTATAATTTTCTCTTATTCTCATTTTAAGAAAACTTGAATATTTCTCTAAAGTTGTTTGAGGACAAAATATGCAATACCACAAATAAAATTGTTATTGGCACTCCAAAAATCTCATTTTACACTCCAATTTTTTCATAATTAGAAAGAAAAATACATTATGAGGAATGTAGAATGAGATGTTAGGAGTGTTAATAACAGTTCCATACCACAAATAAAAGTTTAAGATTAACTAAAACATTTCTCTAAAGTTGTTTGGAGCAATGATTTAGTTTTTAGAGTTGATTTCACATTTTTAAGCTTGCGAGTACGTAATATTTTGTCAACACGACACCTTCTTATTGAAGCCAAAATGTTTCTAATTTCTCAAGCATGTTTATAACTTCATGGCATAAAACATTTTGTATTTTCTTGCTGTCCTCCTTCGAAATCCTGTTTAGGAAATACATAATTCATCAAGAATAAATAAGTCAATAAATAATATATTTTTTAACTACATCTCAATTAAAAAATACATATATAAAGTTATAAAATTAATGTTTCTAAAGTAAACACATACTTACAAATGAGCTGAGTAACTTAGAAGAGTTGGGTTTTTTCTTCTTATATTTCTTGGAGGTGTCAACAAGAAGGAAGAAAACTTGTGATAAGGATAATAAGGAAGAAAACTTCGATCGCCAAAAATTACGAACTCGCGGTGTGTTTATGTCAGATTTGTCTAAAAGAAAGAGAACATCAATTGCATAACATGTTGCCGCACACAACGAACCTCAAATAACACTGCATCTAGATGTATGATTTGGTATGTTGCCACACACAACGAACCTCAGATAACACTGCATCTAGATGCATGATTTGGTATGTTGCCGCAAACATTGAACCTCAAATAACAATGCATGTAGATACATCATTTGGAGTTTTTTCTTGTACGGTAACGTAGGCAAACAGCAAGGTTCCACATCCTCCTCATTCACCAGTAAAACCCACATCCTTCTTTTTCACCATTAAAATGACACGGTGCCAAGATCTCAGACTGATCGTATCTCACTCATTTGCTCACAACAACAACAACAACAAACCATTTCCCTTTCCCTTTGCAAGTTCTTGTGGTTTTTGCAGTGTGCATCAATGGCGGCTGTCGCTTCAAGTGATTCAGTTTCCGTACCATCTGTAAACAAGGCGTGGGTGTACTCAGAGTACGGAAAGTCTGCAAATGTTTTGAACTTCGATCCGGATGTTCCTGTTCCTGAAATAAAGGAAGACCAGGTGCTGATCAAGGTGGTTGCTGCATCTCTCAACTCAGTTGATTTGAAAAGCTTGCTTCGCTACTTCAAGGACTATGACTCTTCACCCCCTGCGAGCCTCTCTCTCTCTCTCTCTCTCTCTCTCTCTCTCTTTATTTTTTTTCACTAATGCATGATTGTAGTTGTAGACGCGTAAGTTGGCCATAGCATTGTGCTCATTACTATTTAGACGCTGAAACCCAAGTTTGAATCCCTTCCCGCAGATGAGTTTAAAGTATTGTCTTGTAAAATAAAATAAAGATGAAAGGTTAAGGAAAACAAAATTTAACTTGCTTTGAAGAATCAAAGTTGATCTTCATATTCTAGCGTAAACCCAATTAGCTTATTCGCTAAACTTCTAATTTTATTAAATTAACTTGTTTTGCAGAGAGTTCCAGGGTATGATGTTGCTGGTGTGGTGGTGAAAGTAGGAAGCCAAGTGACAAAGTTTAAGGTGGGGGATGAATTATATGGGGATCTCAATGAGAAGGCTATCGATAACCCCAAAAAGATCGGATCTTTGGCCGAGTACTGCTGCAGAAGGAAGAGTGTTAGCTCTCAAGCCCAAAAAATCTGAGTTTCGTTGAAGCTGCTAGCCTTCCTCTGGCCATTGAGACTGCCTATGAAGGGCTCGAACAAGCTGAATTCTCTGCCGGTAAATCCATCCTTGTTTTGGGAGGCGCTGGGGGAGTCAGAACACATGTTATTCAGGTACAAAGTTAATCAAGTGCAAACATTTTCCACTTTACCATTAAGTTAGACTCTAATTAAGTAAAGCTGATTGACTAATTATGCATGACAATGTGTTTATGTGAGGCAGCTAGCAAAGCATGTGTTTGATGCTTCAAAGTGGCAGCTACTGTAAGCACGAAAAACTCGATCTTTTGAGAAGCTTGGGTGCCGATTTGGTTATTGATTAAACCAAGGAGAACTTCCTAGACCCGCCGGAGAAATTCAATGTGGTTTATGACGCAATTGGGATGATTCTTGAATCTTCATTGCTGGTTCTTTCTTATATAAATTTAGCTTAAACAATTCGATGCATGATGTAATCCAACCAAATAAAATACATCAAGGTTACAACTTTTTTTATTTATTTATCAGGAATTAATCAAACACAAGGACTGATGTTGTTTTGTGTTTCTGACATTAACAAAAATCGGGGAGACTGACAGTGCAGTTAAGGCTGTGAAGGCAGGCGGGAAGGTATTGACAATTGTACGTCCAGTAGCGCCACCGGCATTCCTATTTATGCTGACTTCAACCGGAACTGTATTAGAGAAACTGAAGCCTTACTTGGAGAGTGGGA
>JAOTRO020175220.1:0-11879 GCA_028566515.2 Pyracantha coccinea | reverse complement strand
ATCTTCTTGCTTTAGGAAACATAGGCTTGTTTCCTATTTTGATGTAGATTCCCTCTTTAATTGGAAATTAGGTCCTTGTAGGAAAGGGAAATAAATTTCTCTCAAAGCCTATTTAAGTCCACCTTAAGTGGGTTATTAAATTAACTTTGGAGAGAAATTTATTCTACCCTACAAGAGAGAGAAAGCTAGAGAATATTTGTTCCCCTTCCCCTAGCAATCTTCTACATTTGCCCGTGCAAAGGATCGTCTTTCGTTGCTTTCTTCGTCTTCTCCGCACTGCACCAAAGTAAGAAAAATTTAATTTTCCTCTTCTTCTTCTTGGATTGTGTTGTCCCAAGGCAGGGCAGCCGTTGGGGTGGTGTAGCACGTCGACTCGGCATGGGCCGATAAGGTGTTGTGGTAGGGACCACTGCTTGGGCAGCTTAGTTTGGCTAAAGTCAATGGCAGCTTGTGTGGCTGGGGCCGTGGATTGAGGCGTTAGAGCGTAGTGCTAGGCGAGCCGCATGGCTTATGTCCTTTGGGCTCTTGGATTTGGCGCAGGCCAGGTTGGCGATTGAGAGAAATGAGGAGGTCGTATGCCTTATGGGCTGTTGGTATGCTGGGCATGCAAGCCTCCTACCTGCTAGAATGCTGGGTTGAGCTTCTCTGCTGAGTACCGTGAATGGCGTTGGCTATTTAGTTTTCTTTGCAGAGAGAAAAGTAGGCTGCTCTTGAAAGAGCAGGTAAGAACGATCAAGGCGGATGCATTGGCTCGTCTGATCGTTGTCGTGGAGCTTACTATGAATGAAGGTAGAAAGAAGAGATCTTCCCTGCCTGCTCAAAAGATGCCAGTTGAGAAAAAACTGAAGACTTCCTCCGCTGCTCGTGAGGATCCGTATGCTGCCGAGAGGCCTGTGATTGGCATGACTTCTTCCAATGGGAAGAAAAATGAGGCTGCTAGATCTAAGCCCGTGGCGCTTGCCATGTTGAGAATGGCTAATACGATTGCTGATAGGATTGCTCAGTGTGGAGGTCCTGTCATGTCCCAAGTGCCAAAGTCTGTACCAAGACATCCGTTGGGAGCTAAGTCCGATTCACCTTTGAAGAGGCTTGCTATTATGAAGAGCGATAAGGTGGACTCTGCTGCTAAAGTGGTGCCAAGGCCCACTCCCCCTGCTGCTGAGACTGATTCGCCTGTTGGAAATGGGAGATTGCTCGCGTGGGCAGCTATAAGAAATCCACTAAACCTGCTTTTGGGGAGGCTGTTGAGATTTATGTGCTTTTGAAACTTGGATTTGCTTGAAGACATGGATGCTTATGCCAAGTTTGTCGATGACATTAGAAAGGTTGTTTACCTAAGTTCCTTTGCAAAGCATACATTCGAGTATAGGAAGACTGCTCTACTTGCACTGATGCAGAGGATGGCTATTCTGGCAGCCAAGTCTATGCTCATTGACCAAAAGAATACCAAGGCTGCCAAGGAGGTGGCAAAGGTTATGGTAGCCGAAGCTTATTTTTCTGTCGATAAGATTAAGAGGTTGAAATATGAGCTCGTCGCTCTAAAGGGGTCTAATATCTTTACCCCCACTTCTCTGCAACTTGAGACTGCTCGTCAAGAGATCGTTGACTTGAAGACTAGGCTTGACGCGATCCAAGTTAAGTATGAAAGTGCAGATAAGGAGATCAAATGTTACATACCTTAAATTCAAGATCTTGAGCGTGCCGTTTCTAAGCTTCGTTTCGCTGCTTATGCAAAGGATGAAGAGTGGACTGTTGCTTATAACCGAGTGATCCACTTCAAGAAAGTCATTGATAGGCTTGAACCCCAAGTGTTGGAACTCCATGGTGCGGAACTCCAAGGTGCGCTGAAGATCAATGAAAGTTTGAAGAAATAAGTGGAAGAGCTGCAGCACGTTCATATTGGTCTGCTCGAGGAGAACAAGCAGTTGAAAGGTAAGAAGGCTGGAGTCGAGGCTTCGCTTGTTCAGAGTCAAGCCGATTTCTACAAGCTAGGTTATGTTGATCATCTCTTTGGTAGGCTGTCTGACTTCGAGTTTTCTGGTAAAGACTTCGAGACTTTCTCTATTTCTTCGAGTTTTCTGGTAAAGACTTCGAGACTTTCTTTATTTCTCTGGAAGACTTGCTCGCCTTTACTTTTGAGTCTTCTATTAGTGAAGTAGTCGGAGAGGTTGGTGCCCAGACTGGGCAGTTGAGGGTGAAGCGCTGGATGGTGTCCTTGCTGAGGGCATCATAGCTGCTGAAGGTGTGATGACCGAGTAATCATGGGATGTCCAAGCTGCTGAATAGTAGTCTTTTAGGTAGCCTTTAGGATTTTCTTTGTTTTTTCCTTTTGCTTTTGCCTTGCTTGAACTCATTCGGTCTTTGATAGTTGTTTATCAAAATTTCTAGAAAATTTAATAAACTTGCTTCCTTCGCTTTTCTCCATCTTCACTTCTTTTGTTCATGCCCTAAACTTTAGACTTTATAAACCAGTGGCAGGCGTGGTACTTTTCTATAAGCAAACAGGCCGCATAGCCTATGCAACCGTAGGTGCTGCTGTAGAACTTTGCAAATGTTAGCCATAGGGTCGGCAACCGGACACCTTACTTACAGAAGCAAACAAGTCTGCATGACCACTAGGCAGTTAACCTTGGCTTTCTCCAATTCCGTAGGTTGCATAGCAAGTATCACAACATTTTAGGACTTGGTGTAGGTTGTTTCACGCTTAGCAGAGGTGAAGCTTATCGACTACGTAGCATGCCGGCAGTGGATAAAGCTTCGCGTATGCACGCTAGCTTGTTTAACCTGTCACAAGAATGTGTAGTTGTATAAGTCTAGCACAGCTTTATTGATCGAAGGGCAAGCCGTAGGCTACCTTAGTGCACTCGGTAGCAGCTTTAGGGTTCCAGGGCAACCATCCATCAGATGTACTGCGTAATGTGCCCCCTCCGTCTCTAGGGCTCGGTTCCCCATGGATTAGGCCAAGAAACCCAAAATCCTTCAGTTAGCTAAGCCTTGAAAAAAAACATTATGGCTACTTCTAGGAATCCCGGCGTAAGCCATCGTGCATCTAGTTATACTAGGGCAACCCGGCTCATCCACGTCTGGATATTTGGAGTGTAAAGTTTATCCTTCCGTCTTGGAGAGCTGACCCATTTGGGTGTCGGGGAATTGGTTTGCCCTCTCGCACTGGAGAGCATGGTTTGTCCCTCAAGGGGGGCGCAATTCCTGCGGTGAGTCCCTAAGAAGGGCGCGGCCTTCTTTTGAAGTGTAAGAGTGATCAGTTGTTGTAAGCATGTAGCCAAGCCAAGTTGTGATTACTTCTGAATTCCTCATCGAAAAACGAGTGAAACGAACGAGAACTTAGCAGTAAGGTAGGAACTGCATAACAACTGGACAATCCTCGACCTGTGAGGTGGTGCTCGTCATGCTGCTTGAGTCTTCAGGTTTTAATGTAGCGGGAAGTCACACATGGTACTTCCTGAGATTGTAGACGTTCCACTGCTTTTCAATCTTTTTGTCGTTTAAATATGCCAGTCCTATAAAGTTTTAACTGCCTCGTGAAAGATTTTATTGGCTTCTGCATTGATTAGCATTGGGATTCTTTACTATTTCGCATTAATAAGGTGGGGAATATTTAATTATTTTGTACCAAAACATATTTTCATTTCTGTTACAGCCAACACTTAATACAAGTGCTGCAGCAGTTTTGAACGTTATAAACGGTAACGTTTCTTTATTGGTGTATCTAATATTTCTTCTCATCAACAAGCAAAACGTTTCTGCTCAAGGAACTAGAAGAAAGACTAAATGCCTTAAATAGAACATTGTATTTTAATTTAAAATGGTTGTTTCTTCATGTTGAGTCGAGGTGATGCTCTATCGTCACCTTCTTTCCTATTAGCATCCCAACCAGAGGTGTTTCATATCTGAACTCCCAGTATCTAAACTGGATACCGTCAGTGAAACAAAGAGTTTTCTGTTAAATAAATTAATAAAAAAAAGTTCCAAGTAAGTAACATTTTGTGCGCTCTTTCTCCATGAAGTACCTGACTATTTCTTCACTTTTTTGTGCGATGCAGGAGCTGGAACATTTCAAAATGCAAGTTCTGGATGGATTAATGTTAAAGATGTTGCCAATGCACATATTCAAGCATTTGAGAGACCTACCGCTAGTGGCAGATATTTTTTGGTTGAGAGAGTTGCCCACTTCTCAGAAGTTGTGAGAATTTTACGTAAGCTGTACCTTACTTTGCAACTTCCAGGGAAGTAAGTCTTTGTGTCCCAGCCAATTTAAATTTGGGTATAACTTTGTGATTGGTATTACTCACTTCATTTTTTTCGACAACTATGCTGTCCCACGATTCGGATACTAAATGGTTTTATTTGTTTTTATGTTGTGGTTCTATGGAAATTAGTTGTGTGATTTTCTTTTTCAACTGGCATTCCCAGGTGTGCAGACGACAAGCCTTTTGTGCCAACATATCAGGTGTCCAAGGGGAAGGCGAAGAGCTTGGGTGTCGAATTTATTCCACTAGATGTTAGCCTCAAGGAAACAGTTGAAAGTCTGAAGGAAAAGGGTTTTGTCAATTTCTGAGTCACTTCAGTACAGTGAAGATCTTTGAAGTAAATGCAGTCGCGGTAAAACATATTCTCTGCTTCCGGCCAGAAGAAAAGGAACTATATAGTCTTGTCTATGTTTCAGTTTGTGTTTCCGTTTGCTGACTTAAAATCCGGCGTCTGTTTTTCGGTTTAAGACTTGATGTCCAGCTTGTTGATGCAACTTTATGTGCGTGCAGAATAAAGAAGAAATGAACCTTTTTGAATAAAATCCTGGAGTAGTTTGAGTAAAGTGCGTTCATGCAACTTTATTCCCTTTGATATTAGTGAGATCTCCTGTTTTCCTTGTACTGCTAGTATTCCAATTTTCCAACATTTCTCAAGACTATACCATACTCAAAACTGAAAAAGAGTGAAAATTAAGAATCCTTTTACACCTATATTTGGGCTTCATATGAAGTGATAGTAACTCACTTTTATTACCAGGCTCAGTTCTGAGATTTTTGAGCCTAGGGCACAGCTAAAAAATGCCAGCTAACTTCATATAAGAAAAACTATTTGTTTTTACACTTAAAACTTATACTTCTTAAAGTACTTCAAGCTCAATAATTTAAAAACACAGAAAACCCAATTTATTTGGTATTGAGAGAAGAGAACAAAAAAACTCCGGACGTACAAGTAGATAGTGATGAGTTTTGTTTCCCCTTTATCTGAACTTTCAAATTTTACATCACAAGGTTTTTTTTTTTTCTTATTTACTAACCATGTTAATATGAGACTAAGAAAAATAATCATATTCTTGAGTCTTTAATTGATATGTGTAAGCAATGAATGAGCACCAAATTAACCCCTAACAGGCTAGTATTGGTAAAGACATACATACATTAATTTATTGAAAGTTAATGTTAGGGAGACCAAATTTTTAAATCAAATTTTGTAAACCATATGATTAACGTGCTTTTTTTTTCATATGGTTTGCAAATTTGGTCTATCTAGCATTACGCTTTGTTGAAGGTTAAACTTGAACTGGAATGGACGTAAAAAAAAATTGCAATTCACATAGCTGCTAACTAGTAATTATAATTGAGCAAGAGGTAAAAAAAAATTAACCAAACAGAAATTTGTAAAAATTAGAAAGAAAAAAAACACGCATAGCATTTCAAACGCAAGACCTCCCCATTAATTTTAAATGGTGAAAACCACCAATTATAGTTAAACTTCTTGATCATATGACAAAATTTTGTAAATTTATATTCTTATGGAAAGAAATTCACAAAAATTGGAAATTGGAAAATAAAAAAACACAAATAGGTTTCAAACCCGCGACATCGTCTTTTATTTTAAGGAGGAGAAACCACCCCTTCTTGTTAACTATCTGAATCATTTAGCCAAATTTTATAAATTTATACTCTTCTGGAAACATATATGACTATTCCGTCCTAATCTTTTTTATGCCCTCAATTTTTCGAGGCTCAAGCGATCGCCTTGCCTGCAATAGGCCAGACCCGGTTTATTACAGCTTATTTTTAGCAAATCTATTTGCTTTGTAGGTCAAAATTATATTTATTAGTAGAAAAATGATAAAAAGATCATCTTTGTTTAGCACAATATTTTCCACCTCTTTACCTTATTATTAGAAAGCCAGACCTTACCTTGAGAGAGATTTTTCAGCGTGCATGGAACACAAAGAAGTACGCCACATGTCATTATATAATTGGAGGGAAGTTTTTTTATTCAAGCGTCCCTCCAGTTGTTTAATAACATGTGGTACATACCGTCTTTTAGGCACATTGAAAAATTTCTTCGACTTTGGAGACACAAGGCTTCACAAAAAATAATTAGACCTAAACCCCTATATCTAGGGAGTTCAATTCCTTCAAAAAAAAAATTATTCCTACTATTTATTAAACATCGAATTACTTGATAACCGAAATTCAATTTATTTTTTTTATTCCGATGAGTGCGTAAATATCGCATTATTGTTTTGTAGTGCATTTCCAATTAATTTAGCCTGAAACTCGTTACTGGGAAATCTCTTGCCAGTTTATCTAATGAGGTCCCCTTGTTATGAGAACTCTTTTGTTCGGAAACTCGAACCCTGGCAAAGAGAGAGGAGTGTGGGACTAGAGAGTGGGGTTTGGTGGGTCTGAAAATCGAAGTGGGCAGTGGGGCGCATCCGCGCATGTGTGGTTTTTTGTGTTTGGTCATATGGTTGAAGTGGTCCGGGCAATGAATGTAAGAAATTCTCTTTTGTTACCCCGCCATGATGGGGATGACAAAGGAAATTTCGTCACAACCCACCTGGTTGCCTTCCTATGTAACACACTATAAAACAATACTGAGAAAATGAAAAAATATTATTACAGTTACAACGTTATACACACTAACACCCGTAAAACTTAAACCGAATCGACTCTTTTTCTACTACAGTGGTTTTTAAGTTACATAGTTCTTTCCTCCTTACTTTTAAATAAGAATAAAGGAGGAAAGCCCGGAAAAAATAACACTTCTTGTTGTAAGTGTGGATGGTCTCACATGTTTGCTACAGAATATTAAAACAATCCATATGATGGGTTGGTGGGTTTTAGTGAAGAAATGCTAGCTAGCCTTTGTATACTTAAAATTGGTTAACGTCATAAGACCCAATACATGAGTCAGGATCTTGAACTTCATGATTTTCACAAACGATTAATGCGGGATACATAGATTATATATCTTGATACTAGCCGTCAAATGTCATATACAATCTCTATCATGAGCGATCCACAAATGAGTCGTCATTGTGGGGAAATTAGGTTTTCTTTCTCTAGCATTTCTTGCACGTTAAAACCTTAATATGTGTTTTTCATTAGTGTATATATTAGATGGGTATGTGCACTATAATAAGTAGAGAGAGGACCTGTTTCCTAATGAAGCCCATAACTAATTACCACCCATCACGGTGATAAAATAGGAAATCAATTCTCATAAATTGATCAATAGGATTGTTACAAAACAATATTCATTAAACCAAATATATCACACATGGGTGATTCTTATAACCTTTGGTCTATAAAACCATGAGCAGCAAGTGTTCTATTGCAGAAGAAAAATACCAGTGAGCTATATCAAGGCTAGAGAGGAGAGAAAAATAGTGAAAATTATCTTTGTACTCCTATTGATTCAGATACTGAAAGAAATTACTACTGCTGTTTCGAAGACGGAGGCACACTTGTCGAACCTCGTAAATTGTGCCTTATTTACTTTATATACCACTACACGTATATCATCTATTTCACACACACATTATTAGCATGGAAAACTCTTTTATTGGTGGAAAGCACGACATCATCTTTTGTTGCTCCAGTTGAAAAGACATCTTCAAGAGAGTTGGTCGTTAACTCGTACACTACAACATATCCAAATTTGAGATCCATGAGAGCTGTAACTTCAAAAATTAAGGTATGATCAATAAATGTTCATAACTTGTCTAATCTGTTGTGAGCTTCTACTCACCATTTTCTCTTTGTTCACATCAAAATACTTTCTTCATAAAAGCTTTTCCTTATTTCCTCTCCTATAACATATCAAAAGCTTAGAAAGATCTAATGGTCAATTCATTCCAGATCTTTGAAATACTAAATCATTAGAAATCTGACAGTCATATTATGAACTTTGAAAATCCAAATTCTTGTTCTCAAACATAAACTTTTTCTTCACAAAAGTTATTCCATATCTTATCCCCCATAACATATCAAAATTCCAAAGAGATCCAACGGTGAATTCATTCCAGATCTTCGAAATAATATTATAGACTCAAAATACGTAGAAAAACTGATAGCCATGTTAGCAAGTTTTAAACTCCAACTTCCTTACCTTGGATGGAAATGATTCCTTCATCAAAGTTGTTCATTATCCTCTCATCCATACCGTACTAAAATTTGGGACAGATCCATTGATTTTATCTTCCCATGTTTTTGAGACACTACTCTTGACTCCAAAACTGAAAATAACTAAATCGCTTTTAGTGAAAATGATTTTGGAACCGATTCTTAATAAAAATGCAAGTTAATCATGAAATAGCACTTGAAGAGATTCCCACAATAAACATATAACTAGTGCTTCTTGTGAGAGACACTTCAAGTGCTTTTGGAACCCAAAAATATTTTCTTTGTAAGTGTTTTCAATCATTTTAAAAGAACTTCCAAATAAGCCTTATATTATTAGTATCACATTCAATTAAGAAAATGGTTTAACACAAACAATCTTTGTAAGTGCTTCTTGGTATGGGTATAGAAGTTGATATGAATTTATAGGAATAGAATCTTTCTATTAAGAAAATGGTTTATCACAATAGTCCTTGAAGTGACCAAACTCCTTACTTTGGATCCACAATTTAAAAATCAATCAATGTTGTTCTTGAAATTAATTCTCGTGCATTAATTTGATCATTCCTTTAGAGTTTTGTCAATTATTATGTTAGTAGGCTGACGTGACACATATTTAGAGTCCATAAGTTCCATAATATAGTGCCACACGAATTATAAAAAATAAATATTCATTTAAATTATTAGAAGTCCTAAAATTTGTAAAAATAGAATAAAAGGAAAAACAAAAAAATTAAAAAGGCAGAATTTTACAGAAGCTCGTGACCTAGGATTTGCTCCTGAAGGCGTCAGCGCTGCCATCTCTGGTGAAATATCGAAAATGAAACCTTCGAAATTCGAATGAAGGATCGGCGTTGCCATGTTGGACGAATTTGGAGTGATTGGCTGATGGCTTGCAATCTCTTGAACGGCCCGTGACTCAGTGAGTTGTTGTTGCTGGAGGTTGGATAAAGACGAACACCTTCAAGTGGCGGGACTGGAAGGAGTGACGAAGTTCAGTGCTAACTCTTCTCGCGGAGCAGCGGTGATGCCGGTGATCAAAATACTCTTGCCTTGTTTATATTTTTTTTCATTTTATATATTTTTTTGTGGAATCATGGAGAGTAAATAATTAGTACATTAAAAAAAAATTGGATTGAGTACCTAAAATCTCCCAATTTTTTAGTGTTATTTTAAATTGGTCTCAACCGTTTTAAACATTCCAAATAAGTACCATACTTATTGAAAATTAAGTCCTAGTTAAATATCTATTAAATTACCTTGTCTAATAAAGAAGATGGTTAAGAGTTCAAATGAGGTTTGAAGGAGCTTATTTCTGCTCATGTGATTTCCTCATAAACTAATTCTCGGTTTGAAAAGCTTCCAGTTCCTCGTTGTGGGCAGTTAAGATGGTAAAGCCGAAATCAATGAGGGCACAACTACGAAAAAATTAAAGCTCCAACTCGAGGACATGGTTATCCTATAAAAAGATCTGTGGCCGCATATAGAAGTCCAATCCATTTCAATAACCTCCATGACCTTCTCCTTCATGTTGGCGACAAGAGTTGTAGCGTGGAGTTACTGGTTTTGTGTTGGGATTTGAGGTGATGGCATGATGGGGCTGGTGATGACCGTTCGTTAGTGGATGCTCACCCTCCTAATATAATTTCAATATAAATCCATTTTCAATTCAATTCAATGCCCGTTTGTTTATTGAGTTTCATATTACATAATCTATGTTTGAAATTCAAATTTTAATGTGACTAATATTGTTGACCATAATATACCCAATTTGTGGATTTTGGACATAATTTATGTTTGGAAAATTAATTGGGCTTAACAAATGTAGCATTTTTAATATGTTAAGTTCTTGTTTGAAAAATATTTAAAAAGATTAAGACCAATTTAGAATGACAATAAAAGATTAAGGTGTTTTGAGTCATAAAAAAAATTAATGAATTTTAACAGTAATGACCAAATTAATTTGTGTGAATCAATTTGAAAGACAACATTTATCGATTATGAGATTAGAGGACAAAAATAAAGAGTTTAATCACTTTCAGATACGTTTTATTATTATAAAAACCTCCTTTTTTCTATTCAAGTTTCAAATGAACTTTACAATTTTAAAGTGTTTTAAGAGCAGACAGGTGTCACAAAAGCTAGCCAAGGGACACAGAAGGGCAGGGCATTTGGAGAATTCCATCACATCACACAATTGATATTGGGACAAGGATTGTCCGCTCTCCCATTGTCATCCTCTTTCCATCCCATTCTCTTTGTGTGGTCACGGTTAAGCTACGTTAATATTTTATATTATTTTATATTTTTAATTATCTTTATAAAAAAATTAATATAAAATATTGATGTAGTTTAATCGTGATCGCACAACACAGTAGGGGATGGGAAGGGGATGATTTTGGGAGGGCAGACAATCCTTGTCCTTGATATTGTGTGAATCGTGATTATGATTCTATTCGGATCCTTTTAGTGAGGATCTTGAGAATTAATCAATCGTGTTCATTTATCGTATATTGTACCGTAATAAATTATTTTTGATTTTTTAATTAAAATTGAATATAAACAATATCTAACAAAAATTAATCGTACGATGTACGACAAACAAACACGATTAATTAATTATTCAGAACTCCATAAAAAGGGTTCGAAGAGAATCCTTTTTGCTCACCAGTCTCTAGTAAGGTCTGACTTTGCCATCTAAGGTAATTAATTTGGTACCAATGGCTTGGTGACAAATTTTTGTCCAAATGAATAAATAAAAAAATACTATTAAATTGTCAATTAATAGTACGATGTAGTAGCATTTTGCTTTGTTTGTAAATAAAAAATTTTAGATTTGAAGAGTAAATGATGAGTTTGTAACGAATTTGTTCCCCCACCCGGGCCACCCCTTGAACCAAAAATAAAACACTTGATTGGTACATTTTGAGTCGGGACGCTCAAATGTAGGTCATGTAGTATGACGATATGATCTAATGAAGGGGATTCGTATGTAATTAGTAGTGTGCGATGGGATACAATTATATATTTACATTAAAGAGGTGAAAAACAAGTTGGTAACAAATTCATTATGAAATTAAATTTTTTACTTACAGATGAAGAATAAAGTATATATATTAAATAACGGAATTGTTATTCGCACTCTAAAAATCTTATTTTAAACTCCAAACTTTCTATATTTGAAAAGAAAAATACACTTATAAATAATGTAAGATGAAATTTTTGAAATGCCAATAACACTTTTATTAAATAAAAGCGAAAACGAAAACGATAACATCTTTTGTAGCTTGCGAATGCCATTGCGCAACAATTCACAAACCGACAAAATTCACTTGTAAATAAAAGGAGCTTCGAAATTTCGAAACGTAAAATCTGCAGAGTGAGCAGAGAGAGAGAGAGAGAGAGATGAGCAGCGGAGCAGGGAAGGTCGTGTGCGTCACCGGTGCGTCCGGATACATTGCTTCATGGCTCGTT
>JAOTRO020175173.1:0-11883 GCA_028566515.2 Pyracantha coccinea | reverse complement strand
GCCTGGCGGAGGAGCCACTCGATGGTCTGGCCGTCGGACTTGTGGCCGAGCTCACGTGTGAGCTGGAAGACACGTGCGGCGCAGATGATAGGCATGCGGATGCGGCGACCTCGTCCATCGACCTTGCTGTGTCGGTCCTTAGAAGGGGGCTTCTTGACGGCTAAGACGCCGTTACTTGACGGCCTTTGCGAGGTCTGCTCGACCATAGCTCCAGCTCCGCCGCCGCCGCCGTTAGTGAGCTCGTTATTAGGGTCCTCGGAATTTGGCATGGGAAGGAATTGTAGGAGCTGTTAACCTTGTAGAGAAAGAGAGAGAGGGTTGAGTGGTGGTGGTTTGGGGGAGAGGAGGGAGGTGGGCTGGGCTGAGGGAAACACAGCTCACTCTAATGATTGACCTTCCAGACAGGGGCTGGTGGAGACAGAGGAAGCCACATGGGGTGGTGGCCCCCGCTTATATACAAACAGTCTTCCCCTTCACACCTCTTCCCTCACTGTGCGAAACACGCGCAACCCCCACTCCCAGAATTAATAAAATAAAATTTCAAATAACTATACTTTAAAAAGCAAGTGAAAATTACCAGCTCAACTTAAAATTTCATTATTACCACCTTCATGTTGCATGCGAGTTTTCGCGCCTTCGTCCACCTTGGTCAAGCTTTCCTTCAAACCATCGTCATGCGGCAAGTATAAACGACATTTTCAAGTTATATGCAATGCCGAGAAAGCCCCTGAAAAATGATTCTTGTACTTGTCTCGTAACCTTTTCATAATGAATAATGAAAAATGAAAAAAACCACTTAAGACTACAGTTTAATAGTATTTCTCTTCACTTATAAGTAAGACGTTTTAGGTTTGATTCTTGTCAAAGACGAGTTTGAACCATATTATTGATAGTCTATTGTGAGGCTAAGCCCACCCCTTCCTCTTAAAGCAGTTCCACCCCAAAAAAAATGCACCAGCACCCAGCTCATTTATCCACTTATTGAACAGTAATAGACCACAATGAACAGCAATAGGCCAAATGCATCTCCACCCCTAAAACTAAATAGCCTAGTCAATATTATTAATTTTTATTATAAAATAATAATTTGATTTATTAAAATATTATCAATCTTATTAAACCCCATTTAATCCGCCGCTCCCACTCCCCCTCAAAACCTCACCATGTCGCGCCGCTGCCTAAGTACCAATCAATACTCAATCTCCGACCAAGAACTCGACACCCGGGGCTTCAACTTCCACCGCACGATCGCGGAGCTCAACCTAGACCACCTCAACAAGGTGTTCGTGGTCGTCGGGTTTCCGAAGCGGGACCCAGACAAGATCCGGACAGCTCTGGTGCACACGGACTCATTGTTGTGGATGGAGTACAGGAAGATGAAGCGGCTGGTGGCGTTCGTAAGGTCGACAGTGAGACGGCAGGTGGTGCTTGCATCAACATGGCATCATACGGGCCGATCCATACCTCTGTCAATTTTGGGCTGGCCTGGAGACCAGCTTGGGCTGGGTGCCAGCCTATTTGCTGGGCTGGAGTGGAAAGCCTGGGTGCCGGCCTATCAGTTCCCCGGTGGAACTGCTCTTAGGGTAGATAATATCGTCAGTTCAAAAAAAAAAAAAGGTTAAAAAAATGAATGGAAGTGTTTCATTATCAAACATGTAGTTTCATGTGGCATTTAATACTGCTGTCTAGTGATATTCCTCTTCACTTGTAAGTGAAATGTCAGGTTTGATTCTCATGTGGTATTGGCATTTTTTTTCTTTCTATTCCTTTAGATTTTTTATAGTTAGATTAATCTTGGAGTTGATTTCCCTAAACTTTGGAAATCAGACCACCAAGTTGTGCCACGTGGCACAACAGTCAAAATTTAAACTTTTTTTACGTTGAAAATCCAACGGTCCAGAGTATCAGACCTTTGGAAATCCAACAGTTAAAGCTGTCGATGAAGGAGTCGTTGAGCTTAGTGGTGCACATGTAAGAGGCCTTCTATCTGCTCGGTGACGTCACTCATTGCCAGCAGGTGCAACGCCTGACATTTGTTGGCTTGGCAGTCCGACAAGTATAGGTGAACTTGCTTGTGCAACATCTCCAAAAAAGATGTCAAATACGCCAACTAGGACTAAAAGACATCAACGTTTTCTCCAAAAGAAATCCCACAATGGATGTGGTAACTGATTTATTTGATTTCTTACTTTCTAGCAGTCTTTTGTATAGCAAACAAGAGTCAATTTTGTTATTTAATGCGTGTGGCTCCATAATTCACCAATAAGATACAACTTTTAAACGATTTAATTTTTTTTTTTTTTTTGCTCAGAAACTTTGGCTATAGGGCCCAATATATAATATGATAAAATAATAATTCAACATTCCTGGTAGGGAAACATATTTTGACATGAATTTCAAATACCATACAAGCCTTCAAATAAATTTTTTGAGAATACATATTAGACATCTCCATTGGAGATGTTGTCCTTGAGATTTCGGAGGCCCTATGCAAAATTTGAAAGAGGACCCCTCCTTAAGATAGTTTAAAAAATAATAATAATAAACAATGTATTGATACTAGAAAACAGTCACTTAAATCAAAATAAATTTTAACACTCACTGAATGCAAGTTTACAAATGTCATTAATTATAAGTAAAAAGAGTTACAAGCATAACATTCACTAAATAATCAAAAGTAGTTCATTCTTAAACAACCAAACATGAAAAACAAAAAACTTCAAAACTCTTAACTTTGATGTTTCACTTAAACATATAATATTATATATATATATATATATATCATTTTTGGGGTGTTATTACTGGCACACAAAATATCTCATTGTACTCCAAATTTTTATATTTAGAAAGGAAAAAAAAATTACTCTTATAAGAGGTGCACAAAGAGATTTTAAAGTACTAACAAAATCATTTTTTTTAAATATAGAACATTATTACATAATATTAGATGAAAATTTTTTGGGGGGCCCCTCCAAATTTGGGGCTCTGTGCGACCTCACCTTTCACTCCCCCTCAACGCCCCCTCTGAGATGCTCTTAGTACTCTGATTTTGTGATATTTTTCATTATGATATATAGGAAGGGAGATAATTTTCATACCTTACTCTTTTTATTTTTGGTCATCAGATTAAATAAGTCAAACATAAAAACAGTCAAGATTAAACATGGGGTGTGTGAAATGGTAAAAAGGTATGTGTTTATCACATATCTATGGGAATCATGCACATTGAGTCATTGTTATATAACACGCTTGCTACAATTGTGTGAGTTTGATAGAAATGAATTTAATCTATTCATTGTGGAACCCATCTACTTTCTACTCCACTATTGCTTGTTTTAATTATTTTCTCTTTTAAAAAGTTGGTTAAGAATTAGAATCACTCTCATAGAACTCAAATTTTTTGTAAGAGTTTGATTCCTGTAAAATTGGAATCAAACTCAATTTTTTGATCTACTGTGAAAGGCCTAGTAAATAATTTTATGTTCGATTATGTAAATGATGATGTTTGAAACTCTTATTAATTTGTGAGTTGATACATGGTTTTTATGAGTCAAAGTTGGACTTGAACATCATGAGTTTGGTATAAAAAAAACATAGACAAAAATAAAAATTTGTGTAAATTATTGGATTGATTATAATACAATCATGTATTTAATATGATCACCATCTTACAGTCAGATATAATTTATGTAAATATATATAATTAGAAGACCAAATATGACCGTTGAAATAGTAACTATATTAATTAGGAGTAAGTACCTAAAACCTCTCAACCTTTAGTGTCATTCCAAATTAGTCTCAACATTTTTAAACATTCCAAACAAGTACACAACCTATTGAAATGTCACATCCGTTAAGCCCGAATTAAATTTTTGTTGATTTGTTTTTGTCAAAGAGTAAATATTATTAGATACGAATCGAAATGTTTACATCAGATGCTAGAGTGTTAAACAACCACTTAGGCTCAAACTCATCCCAAGAACGCACACCACCCACACGCGTGACATAAGATGCCACAAGATGCGCAACCTCATTATAGGCA
The DNA here is from genome assembly GCA_028566515.2 of Pyracantha coccinea. Lineage (NCBI taxonomy): Eukaryota > Viridiplantae > Streptophyta > Magnoliopsida > Rosales > Rosaceae > Pyracantha > Pyracantha coccinea. The sequence continues at coordinate 7,841 of JAOTRO020175173.1, read as the reverse complement.
CGAGGAGTGTAAATAAACTCAATAGAACATAAATTTTGCTTAATAGTAGTAATATCCCACAAAATAGCTTCTGTGGTTGCCTTAGGTTGCAGCTTTCCATGAATCATATCCACAAGGATCTTGGAATCAGTTTCCAAATGAATAGAACTAAATCCCATTTCCATCGAAGCCATTATAGCCATCCTAAGAGCTTCTGCTTCCGCCATGATGCTTGAACCACATAGAACCTTCCCCACACCACCCACACTTTTGAAAATACCTGCAAAATCTCTCGCTACCCACCCATATCCTCCCACACCAATACGATTACACCAGGCACCATCACAATTTATTTTTATTATCCCAAACAGTGGTTTTATCCACCCCATTCGAAATCATCTCTTGCCCAGACTGCACAGGTCTTTTACACGATAGTAGGTCCTCTTCACTTCCCATTGCTGCCGAAGTAACTGCACTACAACATTGGGTTCTACCATAGTCTTCTTGAACACCACACTATTACGACACTTCCATATTCTCTATAAACCACACACCAGCCAACGCATAAGTGCACAAGCCTCCTCCATCTTACCATACTTCGCATACAACCAGTTCCAACACTGCAGAAAATCATCTCCCACCACCGTAATCACATCTAATTGGATTGGAGAACCAAACCAAAAGACACGAGCAAAGGAGCATTTAAAAAAAATGTACCTGTGTATTCCTCCTCACAATCACAGAAGAAACAACTAGTACTCAACCAAATCCTGCACCGTACAAGTTAGTACAGACAAAAAGTATATTCTGGCATCCTCTCCATACAAAATGGCGGAGCTTGGGAGGAACCTTCAAACTCCAAAGAGCCCTCCATATCGAGTCCATATTATCATCCCTACTGGATTGCCCCACCCTTTTCCTTCCAAGTTCTCCATTCCTATTCATCTCCTGGGCTACCAAATATCCTGATTTCACCGAATAGACTCTATTTCGAGTATAGTGCCAAATGACACGATCAGAACACCCAAACTGGCTCAACGGCATACTCAAAATGATATGTGCTTCGTTGACATTAAAACACCTTTCAATGACCTAACATTTCCATGTTCCTCCAATGGACACCATATCGACCACCATCTTAGGCATCTCCGGATGTATTGAAATGGGGCGAAATGTTCTAGGTGTGGGCAACCAAGGATCCTCAATAACCAGAATATTTCTCCCATCACCAACCCTCCATCGTATACCAGACTTTAATATTTTTCTCCCTTGTAAAATTCACTTCCATCCTCATTAAGTTCCTCATCCCACTGATGCTTCAAGAAACGACGAATTAGGGTAATACTTAGCCTTAAGAAGTTTAGCCAAAAGTGACTCCAGGTTACATATCAGGCGCCATCCCACCTTAGCCAACATTGCTGAATTAAAATCAATAATTTCCTTAAAGCCAAGACCTCCAGAAGCCTTCCTATTCGCCATTTTTTTCCAAGCAAGCCAATGGACACCATTTTTCATCTTCTGATCTCTCCACCAAAATCTTGCTATAATTTGTTCAATTTCCTTTGCCAATTGAATAGGCAATTGAAAACATGACATGGTATAAATAGGTAAAGCCGCCGCAACACTCTTAATAAGCACCTCCTTACCAGCTACCGACAAAAACTGTTCCGCCCAACCATTGATTCTTTCATCCAGTTTATTCCGTACTTCTTCAAACACCTTTTTCTTCGAAGCCCCAAAATCAGCTTAAATACCCAAATACTTCCCAAACCCTTCCTGGTGTCGAATCCCCAAAATCTATGGTAAATGAGCTTGCAGCCCCTTCGAACACCCCACACTAAAGTGTACCAAACTCTTGTCTAGATTAATGAATTGTCCAGACCCCTCAGCGTACCGTTGGAGCAAAAGTTTAACATTAAGAGCCTCAAACTTCGTAGCTCGGCAAAATAAAACTGAATCATCAGCCAAAAAAAAAAATTGTGATAGGGGCTCGGCAAAAGCATTTACTAACATACCTCGGATGCGTCCCATCCTCTCTTCATTAGGGCTTACTTTGTCTCTAACATCAATAAAAGATCATAGAAGCATGACTTCCACCAAGTAAGGGTAACCACCACCCCTTCAGGCTATCACCTCCAAACACAACGCACAACCACAAACTCTACCCTACAATTGAAGCCACCAACACCAAGAACAAGTTCATGAAGGTTGCTAAAATGGTATTGACTACCATGATGCGACCACCACCATCATTGACTGCCATGATGCGGCAACCACCATCTTCATGGCCCACAAAGAAGAACTGGAAGCTTTACTAGCCAAAAATTTGCAAATGAGGAAATCACATGAGCAGAAACAAACTCCTTGAAACCATATCCAAATTTTTAACCTATTCTTGTTAGGAGACTTTCTGATCTTCATTTTTGTTTTCGATTTTATTTGTAAATTTGTTTTTTTTTTTCTTTTTCATCTTCATGTTTTTCTGAAGTTATTTTTATTATCATTGTAGTATCTAAGTAAGCAAATAAGTGTGACCCATTGTTGCCACATGTACATTTTACGAAAAAAATTAACCGGGACCTAGCGGATGTGATATTTTCAATAGGTTGGTACTTGGTTAGAATGTTTAAAACGGATGAGACCAATTTGGAATGATACCAAAAAAATTGAGGGGTTTTACGTACTTAATCCTATTAATTACATGCTTGTATTTTATTAGTGCAATTTGGCCAAAGTAAAATTTTATGTGGGAAAACAAGACTAAAGAAAATGACACAAGGCATGTTTTTTTTTTTTTTCTTTTTTTCATTTTTTTTAGTACATCGATATTTTTATACTAAGGGAGAGAGTTCAGCTATGTCATATAATGGGTAGCCTAATTTGATATCGAATTTTCCATCCACGAGATTCGAATCTAAGACCTCTCACTTCCAAATAAAAAGGAATATCATCAGACAGTAATACTGAGTGGTAAGGCAAGTTAGATATTTAACAAACTTATGGCATTTTCCATTAAAAGAGAATCCTTGCATCAAAACTCAAGTGATATATCCTCCTCTATATGTGTGTGTAGCTTAATGACACTATAGGGAGAAGGGCCAGAAGGCGACAACGTATGCTGGCCGATAAAATACAAACGTTGCATCGCCTCCTTTAATAAATCAAAGGAACTATGCCCCACCCATACATAAATATTCAAACCCCCCCCTTTTTTTCTTTTCTTTTCCTTTTTAATTTCTTTCTAACCTCTACATTTTTTATTTTTTATTTTCGACCGGATGCTAATTCCTAAATTTAATTTGTAAGAAATTATTTGCCTCCTTTAAAAAGAGCTCACATTCCTAGCATCCTAAATTTAATTTGTAAGAAATTATCTGTCTCCTTAAAAAAGAGCTCACATTCCACACACAACAAACCGAAAAAATCTAGATCCCAAACCAAAAAGGTCTCAAATTGAAAATTTCAAAAGTTTCGGAATGCCATATCGAATCAATCCCGAATCATTTGGTACAGGATTTGGGATTGCCTATTCAATGGTTCGGGAATCCTGAATCGAATCGAAACTATATATTATTATATATTATTTTTTTAATTATAGTTAGGATTAATTGCAACCAATGGATTGTTTCAAAACGATCCGGGCCGTCCATTCTTTGTTAGGGGTCTCCAGCCCTAAGTCACTATCTCATTTCATTTTGAAGCTCAGCCACCCACCCATCTCTCTATCTCAAATTCGAACCGAACCTCAACTTAACTCCGGCCCACCACCACGCCATACCGTCTTGACTCTCCAGTCTCCCTCCACCATACACAACCACCCCTCTCTTTCTCTCTCTCTCTCTCACCATTCTCTCTCTTAGACACTCAGAATCTGTAAGTCTGAGATTGTCTCTCGAATCCTCGATCCAGCGCAAACATTCTGCACCCAAATAAGGTACAATTTTGGAATTAATTCGGATTTCGAATTAATTCTTAGGGTTAGAGGTTGTGAAATTCATTGATATTTAGAGGTTGTGAAATTCATTCATATTTAGAGGTTGTGAAATTTACTGATGTGGGTAACTGATTTGGGTATGCAATATATGGTATTAGTTCGAAAATCGATGCACCAAGGTTTAAAATTTTGTTTCTTTCAATGCTAGTTGTTTGCCGTGGATCCTTGTTTTAGACTTGCGATGGAATGACTGCCCTTATTGGTTTGATGAGAGTACGCGAACGCATATTCATGTTTGTTCTATGAATGTGTGAAGCTAATATTTGTTCTGTGAATGTAACTCCCGACCTGTCTCGAAATACCAAAAACATTTTGGAAATCTTGAAATTCGGGAATACTAAAACTTTGATTTGGGATTGGTCTTCAGATTCTCATCCCGAAAATGGTTGATTCGGGATTCGGGATCCCATACTGAACCAAGCAACAAACAACAATGGATGTGGAGAAATTCAAGACTTTGAGTACAAAGATAAATACTATTAACTAATTGAGATACAATTCACGCTTTAGTGTTGAATTAGAACAACAATTGCCTTCAAAATATTTGTGAAGGATTTTCCCTTCAAAATATTTCATGGTCGATTTACGAAACTTCGTACTTATGCTAAAAATTGTTCATTTTATAAATGTAAAATTCATCTCCTTAAAAATAAATAGAAATAGAATTACCCATTAAGGGTTGATCAATGGTTGGTATTATCCCTCTAGGACTGGAACTTCTTGTTTTAGAGGGCGAATCCATCAAACTATGAAATCGTTTACGATATAAATACAGTTGATCGAAACCGGTAAAAGTATTACAATACGTATATTTATTTGCTACAATTGATTGATTAAACAACTTTAGTTTTGATCATTTTTTTTTTTTTGCCAATATGATATTTACAGAGTGATTGATATTATAAACAACTTTGATCATACAAAATTATGTGAATCGACCATGAACGATTTAAAAAATAAATTCCTTTCTAATTTGTAGAGCCAAGCATTGTTGGCTGAATTATATACAAAACCCAATTTTATAATATTCAAACCCTAAAACTGTCAGAACTTGGAGAAATTTTTAGTTGTAACAGGAACACAGATGGTACACCATGAGTTTTTATGCAAGTGGTGGAAAATTTTAATTTTTAAGTTATTAACCTTTTAACATACATGACTCACCATTTATATAGGGACACGTAATGTACCATTTCGTGTGACGGTCGCACTGAAAAATCTCTCCAGAACTTGGTCCCAAGATTCAGTTTCCTTGAAGAAACCAGAGTATAGTTGAATGGCCAAATCGGAGACAGCTCCTTGTTTCAATGTTATGCCACATAACATTGTTCCATTAGTCAACCAACTTTCTTGTGATTGGGTTCAAATCTAAATTCTCGGCTGGATTTGGCTTATAAAATTAACAATCATTAGTAATAGGACTTCCTACCCTACTAACCAACATTTAGCAGCAACAACCAACAAATACTATTTCATAAGCTCTCTTAACACATGTTATTAGGACAATGATTTCGCTTGCAAAAACCTTTTAGGAGATTAACACTGTCTCTAACCATTGTGAGGTCTATGTTTGGAGACATCTCAGCTTGATTGCATAGCTCATAGTCCCTTTCTTGACAACTTAAACTCACCCTTGCACACTTGCTCACTTGTAGCAACACTCAAGTCAACTTACAAGGACACTATATATTTGATGACATAGAGCACACGTGGTGATTGTGCTTCAAAATGTAAGTCAACCTGCTCTTATACGACCCAACTGATCTCTTAACTTTTCAATGTGGGAAGCGCTCCTTCACATCCTCACAATAGTCTTTGCATTAGACTTTCATAGATAGAACAAGAGAGCATAAAATTTCTTTCACTCTATAGTGATGGATTCAATTACGCTTTTATAATTGACTTTAGTCGTCTTATAAATTATCAAGTGTTTAAAAAGTGCACAGTTGACGTTTGTCATCTTATAAATACTTATTAAGTGTTTAAAAATTACACAATTGATCGATAAATACTTGATATGTGACGCGTTTGGCTACATGAGTTGAGAGTATCTCATGTAGATGCCAATGCCACTTTACAGGTTTCTTTTGGTAAAAAATATTTACTTTTGTTATCCTTGTGATTTACAATTTTTTTTTAAAAAAAGGTCTTGATTTACGTTTTTTAAAAATAAAAAAATAAAAAAAGTCTTAAGCGTGGAAAACGTGTTACGCGGGTAGACCTGACCCGCACGGTCGAAAGAGGGCGCGTGAAGTAGAGAGCTGTCTTGGCTTTAATGTGGCCAGTGAGTGAGTGAGAGTGTGGAGTGGGGTACAAAAATGACACGTCAGACTGACATAATGCAGTGTGTTTTTATTTATGTAATTTGCCACTTTTGTAGGTCTGAATTTTCGACTTCAAAATTTAGCATTTAGATTCGTTCCGAACTTTGACGCCCGAAATTTAAAAACATATCTAGATGTACAAATTAAATTTGACGGTTATTATTAACTCATTTCACTAATTCATCATTCACAAACCAACAGTTCTAATTCTTTTACATACCAATTAGCGGTCCAAATGTTCTTTTACATACCAATTAGCGGTCCAAATGTGTTGATGTTTGAGCTTCAGACATTAAAATATGAAGAATCCAACTCCTAACCCCTTCCCTCCTCTTCTATTGCGACAGTGATGATGTGGACCAATTCATATTCTTGGCAGTTGGATTCTAAACCCTAAAGATCAAACGGTGGATAGTTGATGTCTCTTTTGAATTGTTATGAGCTGGAAGTCTCCGGATTCAAACCCTAGGCTGCAAAAAGTCAAGGTCATTAATTTTGGATTAGAAAATATTTGTTGCCCGCTTTATGAAGATTAATTAAGAGAACAATGACGTTTGCTGGTGTGATTAGTTTGGGATCAATTATTTTGAAGAACTTAGTTGGTTTTTACTTCTCTCTTTTTTATATTTTATTATAATTATATTTAAATTGGACATTCTAGTTCTTAAGTACGCTACGCCACCGGATTTTCAATTTCAATTAGGATAGGTTTAGGTTTAGGTGAGGGAAATCCGAGTTTCAAGGAATTTAGGTCAAAGTTAAAAAGAATGAGTGTTGTTATTTGTATCTCAATATCTTATATTCTCATCTACTTTTTAATGAGTTTTTTAATTATAACTTTGTCCATTTGTAAAATCACTAATAAAAACCTTACTTACCCTCTTTTGTTATTTTTTTTAAAAGAAAAGTTTGGACGTGATAACTCTCACGCTCTGTTTAGACGATTTGTCTCTCTTAAACTCTAACTCATCCTCTCATCTCCTTTCATTCTGAGAAAGCAAAAAGAATAAATAACTCTCGTGTTATGTTGAGACAATTTTTCATAATATAAAACAATCTTGTATTTTTCTTATGTTAGATGAAGCAGATGAAATTCTATCATGTCCGTATCCTTAATTTTAGTTTTATATTATTTGTTTATATTCTTTTTTTCAAGACAAGTTTATAATTATATATATACATATTAATTAAGGGTTATTTAAGGAATAATAGTGGGTAGGGAAATACCATTTTAATTTTTTAACTTTTAATAGTGGGTGTAAATATAACGTGAGTGGGGAAATAAGACAATGGGGTGGGTCTAGCAGCTATCAAAAGAATTACACTATAAATTTTAGATAGGAAAGACTAGAAATGAATTGCATGATCATTACAAGAGTATGTAAGAGGGATTTGCAAATGACACATTTCAAGTGGAGCTTTGCAAATCTCTATCACGTACATGTTTGCACATGTCTTCGTAATTGTTAACGCTCAAAATTGGGAAGTCAACAAAAACTAGTATCATCAACCCTTGATGGGCTTAGGATGTAAAGCTAGATTAT
>JAOTRO020175119.1:0-11887 GCA_028566515.2 Pyracantha coccinea | reverse complement strand
TTCGGCAACCACTCAGAACCCTCTGAGATTTGGGAGGCCTTTGGAGGAGGAGGAGCACTTCAACTTGCTGCTGCTGACCAACCCGCCTTGTATTTCTTCTCTGAGCTCACGAAGAAAACCCCCAGGGGTTCGAACATCGTTCGGAAGATGGGAAGAAACGGAGGTAAATGGGACGGCAAGGCAGTCCCTGCATGGGTTGAGGGAACTGACGGAACTTCTACCTGCATTGGACTAAAAAGAACCTTCTGCTACAAGAATGTATGCTCAGAGGACCATGGCGCGTGGTTACTAGACGAATACAGTCTCTTTGCGGCTCCAAGGAAGCGCAAGAGCCATACAAGTTATGATTTTGATTATGTGCTTTGTCGGTTAAGGAAGACGTCCGACAATAACAAGAGAAAGTGCCCGAGTTCATCAGAGGATGATCAAGCGACCGCTTCCACGAAGAACAGCATTAACAAGAGAAAGTATCCGACTTCATCATCATCAGAGGATCAAGTGACCACTTCGAACAAGAGGACGAAGAAGAAGAGTGCAAACGAAGAGATCGAAGGTGATAATGATCAAGAATTACCACTGCCAGCAGATTCTGGAATTGCTGCAGATGGAGCAGTAGAAGAGAATGTTTGGGATCCAAGTTTATTAGAGAAATATTTGCTTGAAACCCATGAAGAGGAACCCTTGAATCCAAGTTTCTACAACGAATGGATCGCTGCGGATGGAGGAGGAGTACAAGAAGCTTATAATCCAAATGCCTACGAGAACGTGCTGGACCAATCATATTACGGCAGCAGCTACCTAAATAATGCTTGTTTGGGAGATCAGTTCATGCCACCCATTAACGTTGCACAAGAGATATTGTAATAGTTCTAATTTTCCACTGTCAGTACAACTTAGTTTTGAGCATCTATATACAAATTTGATCGACTTTAGTCTGTTTCGTTCCCGGTGATCATATATATAAAGTTATCAATGATCTGAGTCTGATTTTCTAGTAAATATACTCTTAGATTTGTTAATTTGATGTCAAATAATGGATTTTCTTTTTAATTTACACAAAACGAATATTTTCTTGTCTTTAATTAATCATCATCGAACACAAAGCTTAAACATTTTGATCTCCAGACTGCCCTTGAACCCGTGCGCTTAATAAATTACCATGTGACATTAACGATTAAGCATAAAGCATAAGCAGGTTTAGGGAGAAAGAGAGTAAAACTAACTTGAGATGCAAGGCACCTTAAACCAGTGTGCTGTAAATGTAGACAAACCATCAAAGCAGGGTAATAAAATTAAGCAAATGGGCAAAAAGGAATTTTATTTCAGTAAAAACTGTAAAATTTGAACAAAGATTGCTCACACTCGTGTGCTTACAAATTACAATAAGATCACCAGACATGTTTGACATAGAACATACTATACTTGGATGAAACTGGGAGACACAAGCAAGTCAATAATCCAACAATAAGCACTAGTAACGCTGCTCTTCTAGCTGTATAAACCGCTTCTGCACGGGGGAGCTGGAATCGTCAAGCCTATTACCTCAGCTGTATGAGGCCCAAGGTAGCTTCTTCCAGGTGATTGTTCATCATTCACAACTCCAGTTGTCAATTGTTGCCTTGCAGGTTGCCTCAATTCAACCATACTGACATTAGAAGATCCACACAAGCCTAAATTATTAGTTACTTTTGTATCAAATGAGGCAGCAAGGATTGAAGATGCAATTCTCGCCGGTGATGTGTGAAAATCAAATTTCTCTGTACCATTCTGTCTTACTCTATGACTGCATCCATATACTTTGTTGATCACCTTGCCAGCATCACCCTGCTTTTCATCTGTCAAACCATTAACAATAAATCTGATAGTGTTTCTTCTTTTTCATTGTATCGCTCTTCCTCTTTCGCTTTGTTTTCCAAGCTACTTGCTATTTTCCATTGTGCTACTTAACTGAACGCCGAGGATTCACATAGAATCTGCATCAACACCACTCAACAAAACGAACAGTCAAATTGGGCTCACTTACTAATCCAAGTTCTGAAAGAAAGCAAAAGAAAGTCTCAAAGTTAAAACAAGATTGGATTGAAAACGTTCAATCAAGGATGATAGTATGGGCTAAAAAACTTTATGGGGTCTTAAGTTTAATGGATGCTCAATTCCTGAAGAGAAAACGAATGTACCTACCGTCATTTCCAAACACGACAGTGCGGTAACTATGACATTCATCTCCTTCAACTACTTGTAAAAGGGAATAAAAATACAATAGAATACATACCAAGTACAAGACATCTAAGTTATTTGCAGTATTCTTCCAATTCATGGTTCTTGCTTCATAATCTGGACTGCTGGAGATACAAAACAAACAAAACCCAACACAATCCAAATCACGTACACAAATTAAATTAATACCACAGCACTGACCCGACCTGTCTTTCCAACTTCCAGGTCCGTCCTCGTCCTTCTATGGCGCGGCGCTGCTGAATGGTACACCCAAATCGGCTTAGGATAGCTAAAAATGGTAACTTGAACAGAAACTAATGCAGAAATTGAAGAAGAAGAAAGGAAAACAGAGAGTTTTGAGGAAAAGAGGCAGTTTTAATTCATTTCATTCATAACAGGTTCTTCCTCTTTATTACATATATAGACTCCACGAATGGGAAAACCCTAACTAGCTAGACATGAGGATAAAAGGGCTGTTATGGGCCGGTTGCAAGGAGGGTAGCAGTGGGCTCAGTAAATGGGCTTAACACTGAACAACCACTGGAGAAATTAATTGGCGTGGCAAGAAGCCAAGTTAAAAAAAATAAAAAAATAAAATAAAAATAAAAATAAAAAACGAAGTGTCTTTGTTAGTCTGAAATGCCTGTGAGTCTTCCGGCCCCCAAAAGAGGTAGATAACCGTGACTTTCCACCAATTGCCCTCCTTTTAAAAAAAAAACGAAGTTCAAGTTTGGTTTGAGTAAATACCAAAACTTGAAATTCTTGAATTACTTCCCTTGTTTTTATCCAAACAAAATTCCATGGATCACTGGTTTCTTTAATTTTCCCTTTTTTCCAGTTTATTAGCGTCTGCATTTTTTTTTAGGAAAACTAATGAAAAAGACTTAAAAACTATGAGTTTTAACCAAAGGACAAAAATGTGTTGTAAATGAATAATAACAGAAGCGACTTCTTAGAGTAAAAATGTCATTAACGTTAAAAATGATCAATACTAGGAGTATTTCGTTAAGAGTCTTTTTTTTTTTTTTTACAAAATCCAATTTTTTTAACCGACCAAAAAATAAGGGTAAAAAAAAGAACAAAAACTTGACTGTAACAAATTAAACACGTGGTTTATTAAAATGACTAACGGCTATGAAACCTTGACATAAATGTGAAGAGAGTCCTACTAAAATTGGGATTCTCTCTATTTCCTAATACAATCAGGACGTCCTAGAGTTAGGGTTTCTAATTTCTTACTTACCCTCCAAGCAACTCTCTCTCTCTCTCTATCTCTAGTTGTAATTGTAGCTGTAGTTGTGAGCAATCCTAATTGCTTGAGGAATTGTATTGAATCCCTTTTATAATACCAAACCAAACTACGCCATCTCTAATTGTCTGTCCCATCAACAACCCCGCACAGAACCTAGTTAACTACTCCAGTACTGCACTTCATCTTCTCGTGTGGTGTTAATGGAGATCAATCATTCCCTTGTCCCTACCGGTTTCCGCTTCAAACCCACCGATCAAGAACTCATCGGTCGCTTCCTCCGCTACTTTTTGGTGGAGACGCCGCGGCTACTGCCCCCGCCACCTCACCACACCTTCATGCACAAGTGCAACCTCTTCGGCAACCACTCAGAACCCTCTGAGATTTGGGAGGCCTTTGGAGGAGGAGGAGCACTTCAACTTGCTGCTGCTGATCAACCCGCCTTGTACTTCTTCTCTGAGCTCACGAAGAAAAACCCCAAGGGTTCCAACATCATGCGAAAGATGGGAAAAAGCGGAGGTAACTGGGACGGCAAGGCAGTCCCCGCATGGGTTGAGGGGACTGACGGAACTTCTACCTGTATTGGACTAAAAAGAACCTTCTCCTACAAGAATGTAGGCTCAGAGGACCATGGCGCGTGGTTACTAGATGAATACAGTCTCTTTGCGGCTCCAAGGAAGTTCAAGAGCCATACAAGTTACGATTTTGATTATGTGCTTTGCCGGTTGAGGAAGACGTGCCCAACTTCATCATCATCGGAGGATGATCAAGTGACCGCTTCGACGAAGGACGGCATTAACAAGAGAAAGTGTCCGACTTCACCATCATCAGAGGATCAAGTGACCACTTCAAACAAGAGGAAGAAGAAGCAGCGTGCAAACGAAGAGATCAAAAGTGATGATGATCAAGAAGCGGGATCAAAACAAAACATGAATCTGATCGATGTTGTTGAGGAGGAAGAAGGACAAGGCCATTCTTGTCTAACCAGTAATGATCCGAGATTGACCATCACGGTTGCCGAATCAAACGAAATACTAGATAAAGCACCGACCGATGGAGCAGTAGAAGAGGAAGTACTTTCCCCAACAGCTTTTGCCTTAAAGGAATTTTTACTTTCTGAACCCGAGGAAGTGCTTATGCCAACTGCTTCTGAGGTCGCTGGTGATGGAAGAGTTGAGGAATTATATGCTGAACTCAAAGAAGTGTTGCATCCAAGTATGGATGATTGCTGGGATCATCTCCAACTGCAGTCATTAGACGGCGGCAACTTCTGGTCAAGCACTTTTATGGATGAGCACCTTAATGTTTAAGGATTGTAGAAGCGATCAGCCTTAGTTCGTACTGAAGATTATGTACCGGAATTTTTATCGGATTTAGTGATCAGGTTTAGTTAGTGTTTCTTGCAAAATTGGTGCAAAAAACAAAAAATCTGCACCATATCAATGTACTTTGTCTTTCCACTATAGTAGTTTACTCTTCAATTTGCTAATTTGATCAAATATTTACTCTGTTTTATATGTTTACTGTTTCCTTTTAATTTGCACGAAAAGAACAAGTTCGCGTCAACAGTCTAACTGAAAATCAACTTAATTAATCGCATTGCAGAAACAAGCGTAAACTTTTCGAACACAAAGCTGGATTAACTCGAAATGTTTAAGCATCAGCAGGCTTTTGAGGAAGAAAGAAAACCTTCCTTTATAGGCAAGGTAGTCCAAACCAGTTTGTAAAGATAAAATGTGAAAAGCAGGGGAGTAAATGGAATCTTCATCAAGCCATCAAAGAAAAGCAGTAAAAGTAGCAAGTGGGTAAAAAGAAGATTTTTATTCCAGTAAAAACTGTGTGAACAGTGTTACAACAATATGCCATCAGGCAAAGATGACAATAGGTCCTCTAAATTATTCAACCAAACCACAAGATCATCAAGCACTATAATTGGATGAAATTTGGAGACAAAGTCAAGTCAACAATCTGAGGATAAGTGGTGACAACTCTACTCTTCCCGCCGCATAAACAGCTTCTACTTTGAGGAGCTGGAGTAGTCAAATCTATTACCTCGGCTCCACAAGGCCTGAGATAGCTTTCACCCGGTGACTGATCATCGTCCGCAACTGTAATTGTCAATTGTTCCCTTGCAGGATGCCTCAGTTCAACACTACTGTCATCAGAAGATGTGGTAGCCACATTCGAAGATGGCATTCTCACCGGTGATGTGATAAAACCAAATTGCTCTGTGCAATCTTCCTTTACTTGCTGACTGTCTCCATATACTTTGTTAATTGTCTTTTCTGTATCATCCTGCTGATCATCCTCTGAATTATGAACTATAAAATCTGACAATGGTTCTTGCTCTAGAGTGCCGTCATACAAGAATTCATCAAATTCTTTTTCATTGTAGTACTCATAGCTTCCTACTTTATTGCCGATATCATTCTGCTGATCGCCTGCTGAATTATGAACCATGACATCCGATAATGTGTTTTCCTGTGGCGAACTACTGGTACACATATCTTTGTCACATTCCCTTTCATTGTACCAATCATCTTCATTTTCGAAAATGTCGTCAGATAGTTTGGTTGAGGAAGGAAGATCATCCATGGAACAAATTTTGACCTTCATCTGCTCCGGCAGGCATGGACAGCCAGCAGAATGCTTCATGTACTGGCTCGAAAAGAAGTTCACAGTGAGGTTCAAGCTGGTGATCCAAACAAACAAAATTTCACATCCCATTAGTACTAGCAAAAACAACGTATGTGTATTCATTCACTCACAATGCACGTGAAAACTAATAAAACGATACCTGTGCCATGGCGGAAGAGTGAGCATTGTGTATGCAAGCTTGATCTTGCTGACAAGTCCTCCAATGGTTTTAAAACTTGCAGCAGCTTGCCTAACTGCCTTTGATACAGTTGGATTCTGCCAGGCCCATTCAAACTGCAATTCCCAAATCAAGTCGATATAAATCGGAAATCCTCAAACAAAAAAAATCCCAACCAGGTATTAACTATTAACACTTAACTGATTTCAAAATTAGTTCCAACCAATGTGGGATCCAATCAAACTGGAGATATCCTTAAATGAAACATATTAACAACATAATTCTCAAGAAATTGGAGTTTGAAAGGTCCCAAATTCCGATTAATAAATCTTCATATAAATTTGAATCCAATAAATCCATAAAAAAAAAGGGACCAAATGGATGCCAGAATTAGTACAAAGTCAATGTGGGTCCCAATCAAACTGGAAACATCCTCAATTGGCACATAATTAGGATATAATTCTCAAGAAATTTGCATCTGACTTGATCCCAGTCAATCATAATTGATATATTAACTAGATTTGGAGGGAAATAAAAATGTAGAGACCTGGAGAGCAGAAACGTTTGTTGGGAAACCATAGACGCACAAGACCATCTCCCAAGGCCGCTTTCGCTTCGTTCTCCAAGCTCCTTGCGATATTTCTCCGTTGTGCTGCCTTATTCGCCGCCGCGGATTCACAGTGAATCTGTATTCAGCATCACCCAGATAAACTAACAGTCAAATTGGAGTCACTTGTTAATCCAATTTATAAAAGAAAGCAGAAGAAAGTCTCAAAATTTAAAATATATTCAAACGAGAAAGTCCCAAATAGACAAACAATCAAACAGTGAAATTGGGCTGAATTATTAATCGGAGTTCTAAAAGGAAGTTTCAAAATTTAAAGAAATCAGATGGAACATGATAAAATCAAGAATGGTCTGATTATTCCGAACTGATTGGAGATAAAAAAATTTGATAAAAAATAATTAAGGAAATTGGGGGAAATTGGCAAAATTACCCAATATAAGTGTGGCCTTTGTAGCGAGGGCTGCGAGAGCTCAACAGATAGCAAGCAAAGAATCGACCTTCTCCTTCTTCTTCTGCTGCTGCCATCGCCGTTAGGGTTTCTGGGATTTCTGATCCTGCCTTTTTCTTCTGCCTCATCTCTCAGACGCTCTCTCTCACAAGCAGACAGAGTCACACAGAGAGGTACGTTGAATTGGGAATGAATACGATTCGACCGTTGGAATATTTTACCCTTATTTCACTGTTTGAAAGCCTCGTCATTCGACGGTCGTGATCTGTCGGTGTTGCTGAAAGAGAAACCAAGTTTTTGCCACGTAGCTTTGCTGTTTCTTTATTCGCAAAAGGATTAAGCTGATTGGTGCCACTTAAAATACTTTTTTTTTAATATCTTTTTCCATATTTGTTGAGCAAAAATTTTATGGTGGTTCAGAGTACCCGGAACTTTCTAATCGTTAACTTTTAAGTTTTGTATTTTTAAACGAAGATTTGAAGGTTAAAATAACCGAAGTATGTTAAAATATCTAACGTAAGTGTTTTATACTCTAAAACAT
Organism: Pyracantha coccinea; assembly: GCA_028566515.2. Classification (NCBI taxonomy): domain Eukaryota; kingdom Viridiplantae; phylum Streptophyta; class Magnoliopsida; order Rosales; family Rosaceae; genus Pyracantha; species Pyracantha coccinea. Next base: position 4,049 of record JAOTRO020175119.1, on the reverse strand, counting down.
CATAAAAATGCTTTGATCCAAGTTACAACCCCAAATCGATTATAAATGACCTGTTCTCTCATTTTGAACTAGAAAAAAAACCTCAATTTGCAATTTTCTTACATTAGTTTTGGAAGGGGTCTGATTGATTTTCTTTTAATTAAATAGTTTTTTTATTATGACGGACACGTAATATAATCAGTTCACTCATGTTATAACACCGATTTGAAATCCCTCCCAAAAACAGAAGTTGACTCTGTATTTTGATACAGGTGGACTTTATCTTGATAAAAGTTGACCTCCGTTTCTAACGAGCATTACTCTGAATTTTTTAAGGGAGAGGGAGTTGAATCAATCAAAGTTGTGGAAGGGTGGATGATTTGAATATGTCACATCCTCCATGGGAATGAGTCCATTAATTGATTTATTCCACTCTAACCTAACCTATCCACTTCCAACCGATAAAAAAGAAAAGAAGAAAAGCTAATCCTTCCACTTGCATCGTCCAACCACTCTCAGAAAGTTTTCAATGTACCAAAAACAAAAACACGGTCTAATAAATTAAGTATCGTCAAATAATTAGTTAAAAGTTTTTATATTATATTTTAGTATCAACCAATTATTTTATAATATTTCGTGTGTCGAGCTGGGTTTTCGATGGAGTGTAAAATCTCTCCCACCAATAGCAGCCTAACATTTCGCCAAAAGGTTAGCCAATCAGGAGAAATAATGAACCCAAAGGTACAAGAAAACAATATATTCAAATCCCCATGTCAGAAAACCCAGCACAATTAAAGCACAAAAACTAGGCTACTCAACTGTGAGTATTCACTCCATAGTTTCCATGTAGATTGTTGGCCGAGTCCCTCTAGTATATGCCGGGGAACTCTATACTCTGAGACTTTTAACCGTTAGATTATTGATCAACGATATATTAACAAAAATCAAACGATAAAAAACCCAAGAGTATAGGATGATCCGGGGAACCATTGAATTTTCGTTGATGGACCTCCTCCAACAGCTCGTCAAGGAATGAAAGTACAATCCCAATGTCAAGTACATAATGAGTTTACTGACTGCTACCATTACAGAAATAGAAATCTAGGCCATCCAAATCTTAAGATACCATATAGAAATTGCCAAGCTAACCTCCTATTTAGCAGTAGAGACGTCACGAAACAATTTTTCGACAGAAAATACAAGCCCATGCAAGTGATAAGTTGCACATGCAAAGTCAATTATCTGTCAGTAAGCTCAAGTAGGTCTAACATTATCCTTAAGTTTGTCATCTACACTTGGTTAGTTGGTTCATGTTCCTAACATTATCCTCAGATAAACATAACATCACAGTAATGTAATGAAGATGAAATGGTGATTGCGAAAGAAAAGAGAATGGCAATCCAACTTAATAGAATTGCGTCATAAACTCACGAATATGAAAATCTAATCTAAGCATTCATCTTCCCGATGATCTCAAGTCAAATGATCCAAAACTCGTGAAGAGTTGAAGATTGAAAGAGCTCATTGCAACAAAGACATTACTATTTTCAACACAGAAGACATCAACTAAGGGAACAACAGCTATCAGATCTGACGTCGGCAACAGACATAGAGGGGAAGATACAAGGAGAGAAGCATTAACGAGCAAACCACTCTACAAAAGCGTCATATTCCAATTCATTTGACGGAAAAAGATTACACATTACAAGCAGAGCGCACCAACAGTCTGCAACCAGAATACCAGAAATGTAGAATCTTGGCCTAAACAGTCTCATAGCAAGCATGCAAAAGAGAAGACAAAGAAGCAAATAGCGGTAACATGAATGGTATCACAACACTCACTTCCAGATGCCCTAACACTCGTCAACAAACATTAGTTCATAGGATACGACAGCAGCATTGGTTACACATGTGCAAGTGCGCATGTAAGAGAAAGATTATCTATATTGGGCTGAAATCGCAAACTCGATTAAGCATAAACCAGCAGCCATAGCAAACAACAATTTCCATTATCCCTAACTGCGAAAAAACACAGAAAATCCTTCACCATAAACAGACAAATGATCCTTATGTTTGTGCATGCAAGCGTGTATCCCAACCTTCGACGTTCTAAATGTGCGTTTCATAAAATCCTCTCTCGGCCTTTTCATTAACATCAAGTATAGTATCTATGCTAATCGATTAATGAACACTCGAATGGATTAAAGTAGGAGACTTTTTTATATAACTGACAACATGCTCTCTTTATAAATAGCGCTAGCAAGGTAAAGTATAATGTATGAAAGCTGCCGAAGTTCGCAAGCCTTAGCTTTATAGAGGTGGATGATGTCTTAGTGAAATTTCTCCACACCACATTTTATTAGATAATACAGAAACCAGAACCAGATAGTGTAAAATAGCAATTTTACAATACAAATTGGATTGACATTGTGTCTGAATAGTACTAATTACAGCTACAGCACACCATTTGCAAACATCATACAACATTTCGGATTTTTTTTTTTTTTTTTTTGAATTGGGTCCTTCAAAATTACAACATCTTAGATTCATACGAGTCAATCTCAAACCTGGACTCGTGTGCTATTCCCATCAATTACAGCATCAATCCGACAGCTTCGCGGCCGCCGGCGACGACAAATGCCTCCAGAGGTAGCGTCCGCTGGCCATGTCCACGACGGTCCAGAACCCGGATTCCACGGCGGAGCGAACCTGCAAAAGCACACAAAAAGAAGCAAAATTTGTTAAAACGGAGAGAAACCCAGAAGAAAAAAGCCGAAATTGGGTAAGAATTGAAGGGGAAAATGGATTGGGAACCTTGGAGAACCGGTCGGGAGATTTGTTGGGGTTTTGGAAATGCTGGGTTTCTTGTTCATCTTGCGGCGGTTCCAATTTGGGGTCGTCGGATTTGAGGTTTCTGAGGACAAAGAAGCCGGCGAGGGTGGCGGAGAGGAATATCAGAATCAGTCGGAGGGGACACATTTCTCCTTCTCAGTCTCATGCACAGAGAAAGAGATGAGAGAGAGAGAGAGAGAGAGAGGAGAAAGGATTAAGAAATGTGTGTCGGTTATGAAAAGGGAGGGAGTAGGAAGGGTGCAGTTGAAGAATGCCAATGGTGAGAGGGAATGGTCAATTTTAATTTTTTGGTTATGGAATTTGAGGTCATGAATTAAACTAATTCAAAGTTGGGAACTTTGGATCCCCCCGCGATAATTGCATTTTACCTGACGCACACACATCCAGATACACATGCCTCTAATTTATTTATTTTTAATTGCTTGAAGATGACTTTAAGGATAAAGATTATTTGGGAATCGAAGTTGAGTGCTTTTAATCAACTTAGCTACATTTATTTTTTCACTAGAATTGAGTTTTTTTAGTGGTTTTTGGTTAAAATTGTTTATGAAATTACATAACTTCTCAAAAAATGAAAATCGATAAAACTAGTTCAAAAATTTGTCCAAATTATTTTGATCATTCAGTGAAAATTTGTCAATATCCTCACTAAGTAGAGATGTTAATTTGACAAAATTACTCTTAAAAAGATTGTAACATGATCATTCACGTAACAGTTTAACAAGAATATTGACATTTTTTTACAAAATGATTTACTATGAACAAACTCAGAAATCATTTCTATTGATTTTCATAGACGTATATCAAAATAAAGAGTTACGTCAATCTCAAAGTTGGATTAAAAGACTGCATAAATGATTTATCATTTGCAATTACAACTCCCAACTCTTGGTACAGTATACAAAAAAGTCCACCATGTTGCATTTGTACTGGTTTCCCACTATCATTTTTAAATCATCAAACGATAGTGCAGCCGCCTGATAGCGCAGCCGTTGATAATGACAGTGGAACTCACGACCATCAATGGCTGCACCATCATCGTGGACGGCGACTGACGATGGTATGTTAAAGGCATCACTTTGAGAACGCGTGATCCATGGCTGCATTTTGCACCAATCAGCCCAAAAAGCCTTTTAAAACTATCTTTAAAATGTCTGCGATCAAATGGTCCTATAATCTGTAGAGCCTTCAACTTAAAAACTTCAAATAAATAAGCT
>JAOTRO020175109.1:0-11891 GCA_028566515.2 Pyracantha coccinea | reverse complement strand
TACGGCTATATGTCACTCATGGGTTATGGAAACCTTAAAAGTGTGTAAACACTAAACGAAGAATTGAAAGTAAGTTTCAATTCACAATCGATTTGAAGAGTTCTAATCGCTCACAACCTCGCTAAAAGGAACCTAATGGATCATACACCGTGTAAGGTAGAGATTGAAGAAACAACGGAGATGAGTGAGGATAATTAAATGGTTTAATTATTTAAGGATAGGATTAATTAATATGTTAATTAATCAAACGAATAAGTTCGTATTAGAACTCTGGTTAGTTTTGGGCCTCAAGGTCCAATGGGATTTGAATGTCAAATCCAATAATTCAAGTTGTGTGATAGCTTGAAAACACAAAGGGCTTCAAAGCCCAATAAACCCATCAAGGCCGACCATAAGAGTAAGGGGTAGTGAACTTGGCTTAATTGAAAGTTTGCCACTCAAATGTGAGGTGGTATAAATGCATCTTTATAGCCATTTCATCATTAGGGTTTTCTTTGGGGAAATTGGAGAGAACACAAGCTCTCCTTTTCTCTCTAAGAAGCTGGCCACCCTAGAGGAAAATAGCTAGCAATCTTTCGTCTTCTAGGTCACTCATCTCTTCCTCAATGCTCTCCTTGGTGTGGAGACTTAGAGGTTTCCTATTTTGGGAACTTGGAGAATCCATTCCTTCATCCATCCAAGAAGTCATGGAGCCAAGAAGCAAAGCTCCTCCATCCACATCCATGGAGTCAAGGAGGAAGAAGACTAAGGAAAGAAGGCCTTCACATGGGTGAATATCATTTGCTAAGCAAAGAGGTGCTTCAAAGGTATAAAAGTTTCTCAACTCTTTTCTTTAAAATTTGAGTTGAGCCTTGGTTCACCACATTTACTAGGCCTTGAATTTCATGGGTAAAGTTTTGTTTTTTGAGTGCATACAAACATGATTCTGCCTTTTAATTGTTAATTGCATGCATATATGTTGCTCAAATGAACTAGTTTCACAAATAATATATTTCAACCCTTTGCCTACTATCAGCTTCCTCAACCCCTATTTCCCTAGGTCTCATGTCTCTGGTTACCTCGACCTTGATTTGTTGGATTAGGCTACCTGGTCGATACGCCGTTGCTGAAAGCTACATCAAGATTCTAGGACTATCCCCCAGCATACCACTGTGATCCACCGCCTTGATACAACGTATAGCCCTCTGGTACTGTGGATAACTGCCCTGGAAATAAGGATCATGTGGGTACTGATATGCTCCTTCTAGATTCTGAGCTATGTCACCATAGTAATGGTAAGCACCACTATAAACTATCTGTGGGTAGGTACCAGGTCCTTAAATCTGTTGTAAAGGAACTGCAGGTGGTAGTGTATGAGGCTGATTTTGCTAACTCTGTGGACATTGATTAGCTCTGTACCTCATCTAATCGCAAGTATAGCACCCATTACTTCCTCTTTTACACTCACCGAAATGACGATTATTACATCTGCGGCAGAGCGGAGCACCAAAATTGGTATGATTCCTTTGATTCTGAAAGCGGGAACTACTTGTGGACTTGCCACCGCTTCGCGGCGTATTGGAATTTGAAACACCGCTCGACAATCCAGAACTATTACCACTTCTCTTGAAATTCTGAGTCCAAGGGCCAAAAGATGACTGCCCCTTATTATTATTCCTCTAAGCATTATTATTATTATTATTATTATTATTATTATCCTTTTCATCATCGTGATCATCAGGAGCATTCTCAGAATCTTCAACATGAAGTAGAACCTCAAAGAATTCTTGGTAGGTAGAACATGGTGTAGAAGTCGCCAGAGAACGCAGTCGCTTACGAGTCCCCTTCTTAAAATAATGGAGCATTTCTCTGGGATTCCCAACGATCTCGGGATAATAACGGGATAAGTCAGTGAACTTTCGATGGTACTCTGTGACTGACATCTTTCCTTGATTTAGCTATGTGAATTTCTCTTTCTTTCAATCCATGTACTCCGGAGGTGTGAATCTAGCCTTGAATGGACATCTAAAAACATCCCAATTCGTGGCATCTTGAGCAGACAACATGCGTGACTTCTGAACCCACCATGATCCAGCTCCTAGACGGAAAAACCAAGTCGCTGTCTCAACCCATCTCTCATCAGGAAGATTCCCCTGTCGCTGCATAACTCGGAAAGTCTTCTCAACATGGTCGATCCAAACCTTGGATTTCTCAAGTCCTTCATTGCCAAAGAAATTATTTATCTGAAGATGGGATAATGTCTCCAAGGTAGTCTTTTGGGGAGGACAAAGTGTGGACTGAATGGTGTTGGCGATCGCCTCACCCAGTTGCCCAAAATCGGGAAAATTAATCTTAGAAGGGACATGTGGCTCTCTATGAGGTGGCATGATTCTGACATAGGAGATAAAAAAATTATTAGGACCTATAACACATACGAGGAATGCAGGATTGCCAAAACCTATGCTCTGATACCAAACTGACACACCCCAACCGAAGTCGAGGCATGCTGACCGTCACTTGAAGGTGACGTAACCAAAAGTGTAAGTAATGTAAGAATGTGCATAAATTAAAATTGAAACTAGAACTTATTTAAACTAATAAAGTGAGTGCGCAATAGTGGGTAGAACCCATATAATAAAAATGTACAGAGCATAGATGACAAAATAGTGCAGTCAAAACTAGTTAATTACTTAATACACAACGTGATAAGTTCCTACACTTGAATAGGGATAAGTCAGAATCACCGGCTAATCCTCGTACGCCATAGAGTAATTCAACTATCTAGGACCTGGAGGGGCAAAAAACAGAAGGGTGAGTGGGCAAAAACAAAAGTTTATAAAATCCATTTATTATCTAAACATACTAACCCCTCACTATAAAACATGTATAGTTTCTAGAAAATCATACTACGTATGGGTATGAAATCAAATGCAAATCAATAGTAAATCCAGAAGTATGCCACATCACAATATCTCAACAATAATATAAGTAAAATCAGGTGTTCAATTAATCTATACTAGCACACAAGTTGGAGTCGCCTTATGCGACCTGTACGACTGACCTAATGCACATCAATCTATGCTAGCACATGAGTCGGAGTCGCCAAATATGACCTGTACAATAAGACTGGGTGTAATCATAATATATGCTCTAGTGCTACAATCACATGAAAATTGGCGCTAATCGCAATCACCTATGAGTTAAAGTTGCCTAATGTAACCTATACGATATGACTGGCACCTACTTGGATCCAATGCGAGCGTCCGGTGCGGAGGTGAACATACACATGAAAGACTGGCCCTGGCCTAAGGCGAGGACTAACACCGGGATGCATCAATGGTGAGCAGACTACATAAATATAAGCATGCCATAACAATTCAATAATTCTAATCAACATAATAAACTTATATGCGCATCGCGTAGGATTATTTACCATTTCACCATAGCACAACATTTCTTATAACATTATTTAATCATGGCATGACATGCATAAATCAATGCAAAAGAATTTATGGAAACTATAAAGTTTGTGTGTGTGTGTGTACGAAAACAAATGCCCACTCACTGATACGTCGATGGATCGTAGCCCCCTAGCCTCGCTTGTCCTCGTACATCCTCAGGATAAGTCTCCCCTATATGCGAAACAACTAATAATAATTAATTAATTAATTAACACATACACTAAAAGTTAGGAAAAACTCCCCATAGTTTGCTCAAACAGAAGGTTTAAATATATAAAAATGTTCTATTCGACGTCACAGACCCGTACGTGTCAAGCACTTGCTGGCTGGAGTGTGGACGCGCCCTCACGTGCTGCCTAGTCTATGGCCACACGCACGCCCATGTGCAGGTCACACGCCTAGCAGAAACTAACGAACGTTAGGAATATTCTGTTAAATAGTTAACAGAAATTAATGGCGTCACCTGACACCGTTAAAATATTCCGTCAACTTTGATGAATATTCTTCGTCTTCTCCGGTGGAACGTCACCGTCCGCCGCCATCTGGTTTTGCCAGAAACTGGAAAACGTCTCGCGTTTTCTGGGGAAAATTTCAAATCTTCATAACTTGCTCATTTCTCAACCATTTTTTGATGAAATTTATATGGAAATGAAGCTCTTGGTCGATTGGTACGACTGGGTTCTTGGGTTCGAGAGGAACACGATGGTGGGATTTTTAAGTTTGATCTGTGAGTGTTTGATGGTGGTGCTCTTGTTACAGAAAAGAGAGAGCTTTAGGATAGAGAGAGAATGAGAAGAAGATGAGAAAGAGAGGGGGAGGTCTCTAATTGGCTGAGCAGATGAGAGAGGGATGTTGTCTGATTAAGTGAGAGATTTGAGGAGAATAATTTATTGGTGAGGGGAATGGGTACACAGAACCAATTTTAAAAAGGAAAAGTGATAAGGTTTCTAGATTTGCACAGTACAAATTACACAAAAAGTCTGTCTCCTTATCAAAAACAATGTTTCTAACACTGATAAATTAACACGCGTGTGTACCGCTCTACCCGTTGTTAATGCACTTTAACTAGACGTAACTTTTTGTTACAAGTCCAATTCGAGTCTAACTCGTGCTCACTCGTTCATAATGACAAGTACTAATTAATTACGATAACGAGAAAAATAAATTAAAAGCCGAATACTACGTCCAAATCACTTGCCAACAAGGGCATAAATGTCACTTTACAAACTCGGGGAGAAAATTACATAGAAAATTAGGGGCGGGCAGTCACACCCAAGCAAGTGGTTAATGTCGTATTAATTAAATTACTAATTAGCTTTTGAGCACTCCGGTGTTATTATTTTTATCTTTCATTTCTTCACAAGGTATCAAAAGTATTTTGAAAAATTCAAGTATAATTTATGGGAGGCTACAATACTTACATGTATTTTATACAATCATCATCTGACGGTTAATAAATACACAAATGAATATGTGTATTTAATACAATCACCATCTGATAGTTGAGATGATGATGGTATTAAATACATGTAAGTATTGTAGCAAAATCTATAATTTATAAGGTATGTACAAATATGGAAACAAATACAATCTTAATCACAAATTTCCAATTATAAAATATGAGGATAAATTCAAACATCTTAAGTTAGTGACAAGTCATTTGGCTCGAGTAATTTGAATGACATTCAATTGAATCGAATTAATAGGACGAGAATTAGGGCTTCTCCAATTTTCAAAATTTTTCTTTTTAAACTAAAGACAGGAGGTGATTCGAATTTAGGACTTACTATTCATTCTAAAACCCAAGCATCTATTTCAAAGTCTAAACTAACTTTGTAAAATCCTGAAACAATCAACACCAATCCTAAAAGTATAAAATTTATTAATTAATATTTAGAATTATGATCAATGTACTAAAACACCTAATTCCAAGTTATTGTGTCAATAAAACCAATATTTAACAACCATCCTACTAAAATTCAATACATGTTGAAGTCATATTTGTTTAGGAATATGATCATGTAAATCCTATCATATCACTTAGACTAGATATTATCCTATTAGATTGGTAATCCTATTGGAGCAAGGAATTTACCTTCCCTACTACTATAAATAAAGGCACAATGAGGTGGAATAACACACACCTCACAATTACACATCTCTTTCAATTCGAAAATCCAGGATTTGAATTGATGTCATTTCATTGAGTCCTCCTAAATTGCATTGATTTATCCTAAAGATACCATTTCAATTGGAATTTGGTTATTCACAATGTACGAGGATCCCCGCTAGGCATCCATGGCTGAATGGTTAAAGCGCCCAACTCATAATTGGTGAATTCATAGGTTCAATTCCTACTGGATGCACGCCAATCGGACCCTCCAATAATTCTATTGGAATTGACTCTGTATCAATAGAATCTCATCACCCATACATAACTAATTGGTGTAGTATATTCATATCATAACACATAAACAGTAAGAACGAGCATTCTTATTGAGACTAGAACTCATAGGGAAGAAAATAAATTTATGGATGGAATCAAATATGCAGTATTTATAGACAAAAGTATTCGGATATTGGGGGAAAATCAATATACTTCTAATGTCGAATCAGAATCAACTAGGATAGAAATAAAGCATTGGGTCGAACTCTTCTTTGGTGTCAAGGTAATAGCTATGAATAGGCATCGACTTCCAGGAAAAGGTAGAAGAATGGGAACTCTTACCTTGACACCAAAGAAGAGTTCGACCCATATACTTCCAATGCATTACAGACGTTTGTTCATTACGCTTCAACAGAGTTATTATATTCCACCTCTTAGAAAGAAAAGAACTTAAATCAAAATACTTAATAGCATGGCGATACATTTATACAAAACTTTGACCCCAAGCACACGCAATGGAGCCGTAACCATAGACAGTCAAGTGAAATCTAGTCCACGAAATAATTTGATATATGGATAGCATTGTTGTGGTAAAGGTCGTAATGTCAGAGGAATCATTACCATAGGGCATAGAGAGAGGTCATAAGCGTCTATACCGTAAAATTGATTTTTGGCGGAATGAAAAAGACATATATGGTATAATCGTAACTATAGAATACGACCCTAATTGAAATGCATACATTTGTCTCATACACTATGGGGATGGTGAGAAAAGACATATTTTACATCCCAGAGGGGCTATAATTGGAGATACCATTGTTTATGGTACATAAGTTCTTATAAAAATGGGAAATGTCCTACCTTTGAGTGCGGTTTGAACTATTAATTTACGTAATTGGAAGTAACCACTTAGGTTTACGATGAAACCTAGAAATCAATCACTGGTCCAATTTGAGTACCTCCACAGGATAAACCTCAACAGAAAACTAAAGAGTAACAATAGCAAGTGATTGAGTTCAGTAGTTCCTCATATAAAATTATTGACTTTAGAGATATAGTAATATGGAAAAGACAAAATTGTTTCAAGCATCTACAGAACCAGAAGTACCCCTTGTTTCAAAGGGAGGAGTATAGGTTATTCACATTTCATTTGATGGTCCGAGGTGAATTGAAAGCTAAGCAGTGGTAATTCTAAGGATTTTCCCTGGGAAAAATAGAGACGTCTCCTACATTACCCATAATATATGGAAGTATCGACCTAATTTCATAGTCATTCAGTTTGAATGCTACATGAAAAACATAAGCCAGATGAAAGAACGAAAGACCTAGGATGTAGAAGAGCATAACATGAGTTATTCGACATATTTTGATGCCTATATATCTATATATATATATATAATAATAATTATACGATATATATATAAGATCCATATGTATAGATATTGTCATCTACATCCAAAAATCCGTATGCTTTGGAAGAAGCTTGTACAATTTGGGAAGGGTTTTTGATTGATCAAAAAGAAGAATCTACTTCAACCGATATGCCTTTAGGCATGGCCATACATAACACAGAAATCACACTTGGAAAAGGTGGACAATTAGCTAGAGCAGCAGGTTTTGTAGCGAATGATTGCAAAAGAGAGGAAATCGGCCACATTAAAATTATCTTCTGGGGAGGTTCGTTTGATATCCAAAAATTGCTCGACAACAATTGGACAAGTGCAGAATGTTTGGGTGAACCAGAAAAGTTTGGGTAAACTGGATCTAAATGTTGATTGTGTACAAACACACGCGCGCGCGCGCACGCACGCACATATATTTGGGAAGTTTGGTTAGTAAGCATGGGCCCAAGTCCCTGTTAGGGATGGGCAATGGTTATGGCGTTTACCCGTACCCATAACCGTTTATAAACGGTTAACTGTACCCATTTAATCGCATACCCGTTTACCCATTCACCCGTTTTCCTCTTTTTTACCGTTTAACGTTGTTTTGCCCATTTACCTTCTTCTTTTTTTACCCGTCGACACGTTTTTTAAGCCGTTTATAGGCATATTTAACATGCATTCCCGTATTTCAATCTTTTAATTCCTCCGTACCATTCCAATAACAGACATTATAGTTTATGACGATAATTTTACCTATTATCAATGAACGTAATATAACATATTTGCTAATAATTGATTTATTTACTAATAAAATACCTCTCATTACTTGAGCAAATTAATTCAAATTCCATGATAATATTTCGACAAGTTGCGACGGTTGTTGGGTCGAGATTGATTTGGATTTATGTGAATTACAGAGCTCCGTGTAGCTAGTTAGCTTACAACCTCATGTTTTATTTTATTTTTTATGAATTGTTGAATGTTGTACAGAAAATTCAATGCGTTCATTGTTTATAAACAATGTTCTAGTGTCTCCAATTGGTTATTTGATTAATATTTTATCTTCAATTCGATTTGGGTTTCAATTCTTTAATTTTGTTACGTAATTATAAATTTTCTTTTCGTTAGCCAAGTCCTGGATGCACGTCCAGGTGCCTGCCGCCATCATCAACGACACGCAAACATGTTATGTGTATAAAAGGAACCGTACAAGAGCATTTTGATTCATACACTTAAAAGTCCCAACATGCATCAAACATGCCAGCGTATGTACACCAGTTAATCCAAATCACAAAGTAACGTCAAAAATACGTTACGAGCCATTCTTTAAATTATGACAAAGGGTTGTACATAAATATCAACCATATACTTAATATGCAATAATACCAGTTTATCACTAGCTTCAAAAATTATAATAAACATATTAATAATATTTGGGATGGGGTGTTACTGTAGGAGTGAGCCAAAGAGCCATGACATCCTCGTTTGGGAGGTACTTCCGTTTGTAATTCTTTGAGCATAAGTCTTCGAATGAAGATGATAGCGGAGGTTTGTTTAGCTCTTCCATGCCATTGTTGGCTTCAATGGTTTCGCAACTTCTTGATAGTCAAGTGGAGATTCACATAGTATACCCACATAAAGTGATTTCTGTTATAAACGTCCAAATCAGGGAAATCGAACTTGTGACGGTTCCATAATGCATTGAATGGAGGGAACAAGATTGTGATTGGTGCTATGGAAAATAAAACATCCATAAGCGATTAAGCGTCAAAGTTAGAACATTTGGGGATCTAAGACATGGTTTACATGAAAAATATCGGGTTTTTGTGGGTGTAGTGTTTTATGAAAACTTGTTCAAGGGCACTAAATTTGAACCTATAGGTTTGAGTTTAGTTATGAACTACCGGTTCATAAAAAGAAGGTTCATGCAACAACATAGAATACAAGGTACTGATTTAAGTGCAATAGATTTGTATTGCTTCAGGAACTCAAGTGTGAGTGCTTCGGGACTACAAAAGGATGTCAATGATTCAAAGAAGAAAAATAAATTATTGAATCGTTAATGTCCAAAACTGAGTTTCAGAGTTTCAGGCTAATAATTTTGGATTTCTTATCATATTAATGGACTGTTAGTAACTTTTAATTAATTCAATATATCGGGATCATATGAGGTCGATCTTGGAAGCAAAATAATGACATGCAGGTTGTATTAGCTTCGATCGGCGGCGGGCTAAGCGACAAGTGAATTATAACTTAATTAATATTAACCAAAAACGTCCCAAAAATTATATGGGTATGGTTATGAAGCGAGGATGCCAAAATATGGCATCGGGTCGAAAAAAAAAATACACAGCCTAGCATGTGATTGCTAGCTATAGTGGGTCACGAACCTGCAACAAGCTGCAGGCTTTTGGGCTCGGGATAGGGGCAGCCGCAACAACAGACTGAGTTGGGAGCACAGCCCAGCAACGTAAGGGTTGCTGGATGGTAGGCCAAGGTGAGGGGGAAGCCCAGGGAATTGTTGGCTTCAGTTTGGCTTGATGCAAGCCCAACAAGCAAAGGCTTGCTGTCTAATTGGGTCAAGTGTGCAGGACAAGCCTCTCACGGGCTGGCTTGGTTTAGCGTGGGCTAGAGTGTGAAAAGACCTAGCAAAAAGTTTGTTGGTATGCGGCTTGGAAGGGCTGCAGGCCTAGCAAGTTCAAACAAGGCCGAGGGCATGGCCAATGCAGGCAGCAAAGCCCGAAAGGTTACTGCCTCACAGGGAGGTCCCCAAGCCTTAAGTTGTAAGCTCAGCTTGGTGTCAGGTTGGCGGGCGGCACGGCTCCAGCCGCAGATTTAAATTTCCCTTTTTTTTATATTCTTTTTTTCGAAATTCCTAGGGTTTGAAAAACCCTAATTGTTTATGATTTCTTTCGATTCTTTGACACACAAATTCTACATAGCAAAATTTGCGTAATGCATGAAATGTAAATATATCCGAACATAAATGTAAATGGAGGTAGTTCATGCATCATGGGGAATGTTTTCATGCTTCATGGTCGTTTCAATTATCTTCCTTTATTTTAAGCGTACTTGATTGGCAGAAAATGACAAAGGCATTTGAATTTGTAGAAGATCATTCTCGGAAAGCCGGAATTGTATCTCCAACGCATTGTATCACGTTTAACACAGAAAAATTAAATTGAATCAATAACATGTAGATTAATTCAATAAAATAATAAATTAATCATAAAAAATGATTAAAACGTAATACTCCCTTGATTGGAGATCAAACTCTCTATAACGTAGCACCAAGAGCGTGCTGATAACGTGTTGTGGGCCTAATTCATTGAACAATTATAAGGGACAGAGAGGGGGTGGCTGGCGACACATAGAAAGAAAAGCGAGATGTGTAATTGTGAGGTATGTGTTATTCCACCCTATTATGCCTTTATTTATATTAGTAGGAAAGGTAAATTCTTTATCCCAATATGATTACAACTCTAATAGGATAATATCTAGTCTAAGAGATATGATAGAATCTACTAAAAATATCCCAAATATAATAGAATTTACACAATCACATTCCTAAATAAATATGACAGCAACATATATTGAATTTTAGTAGGCTGGTTATTAAACATTGGTTTTATTGACACAGTAACTTGAAATTAGGTGTTTTAGTACATTGATCATAATTCTAAGGGAGTTTTAATGAAAAATGCCTAGCACTATTCATTTTTAATCAAAAAGACATTTTGTGTATGAAAAGTCCATAATGGGTCAAACTCTTTTCTTTACTTACTCTTATGCCATTATTTCATTATTGTAGTGGGGTCCACAATGATGTTGACATTTCTGTCTGGAAATACATTATTTTACATGATGCTATTCAATTTATGCTACTTTGCTGCCAGCTCTTCATGCTTCCATCATGTTGTCGATGTTATGCAGCTCTTCTTCAGTCAAATTGTTTCAGTACTGTTCATTGCCTTCTACTAGCTCTGCATCTCTTTCTCTATCTTCTTTCACCTTGTAATACATATTTGCTATTTCTCCTTTGAAATTTTGAGGCTTCTAGTAAGGCTGATGACTGAGTTTTGTCTTACTGTAAATATGCATTTCTTCTTCTTCTTCTGCTACTAGTAACATATCATACCTAAAATCTTCAAACTCATATAAGGCTAGCATTTGGATCCCTCGAAATTTTAGAATATTTTTGGATGAATGAGTCCACCTGTGTGGGGAGATAGAGGATATTCTAAAGGACTCTTCATTAATCATGGCTATATGCCTAGCTTTCTCCTTATGCATATGTTCACACCAATCTGGAGGACTACTAATAAAACTTATGCAAATTTGTTTCCATTGTTCTAGATAATCTTCTGCTACTTTTATAAGCTTTTCAGGAAATGATTCTAGTTGGGAAATATGATCAATGAATATTTTATCAAGACAGCCAAACTCTAATAGTAAGGCTACGGAAACTTCTACCACATTATTCTTTTTCTGATGCTCATAACTAAAATGTCAAGGTCTATAATCTCTCATGTTAATCCTAGCCACAACTATGCTAACCTCCAGTTTACAAATACAACTCTATCTACCATCATAAAGACATGGTGGATATATCTTTGTAATAATATCCATCCCTGGTTTTGGATCAAAGATGGACTGATACAAAGCACATTGTAATTGTAA
>JAOTRO020175100.1:0-11891 GCA_028566515.2 Pyracantha coccinea | reverse complement strand
TCATGGACAAAAATTGCAACTCTAGCAATTAGGATATGACTTCTTAATTGAACACGCAATGGCCTTTATTCATATTCCAGACTGATCAAATAATCACTTATATGGGTATACCACATCCGCCCAAATTTCTACAATCCGTAAAGTGAATGCCTCATTTGAATTGAGAAGGTGTTCTGTGGTCTAGAGCTATTTGAATCAGTCCATGTAACTCTTTGGGGATTTACACAAATCAATATCCTCATGGAGAAACACTAACCATTTTCATAATGCTACAATCAATCACATGGTGTATGAGAGAAGCCTTGCGCCATAAGGCATGCATTACGTCACATTATTTCATTCATCTCATTAACCTTCCTTTCCTAGTTGTAACATAACAGGGTTACCTTGAGCAGTGTAGGAATGACATGTTCAAACACACTTTGGTAAGGAATCTAATTCAACATGGCTTGTACTTTCAGTTGTCAATCACTTTTACGTTTTCACTAACCAACGAAACATGGTTCGATATCCTCGCTTTTCATTTATGTCGGTAGTTACCCTATAAGTGTAAACATCATCGATGATGATCTTATTCCAATTCCATATATTGTTCTAAGAACTTCAAGTCTTGGGAGTAATCTAGATTAATCTCATGAGATGGAAATAATTATGAAACGATCGAGTAGAGATTCATTTTGTGCTTTATCCTTCTTCTTCTTGGGAAGTGAATCCTACAAACCAAGTGATTTGTCGCGCATCAAGCCATGGACAAATTGATTGGCTATCCGGTGACGTATAGGTTGTCTAACAGAGATGACTAATCGTTCTTCAGATGTGGCACACCCTTCAGGGATGTTAACTCGATGTCTGTTAGGTACGTCTATCCTTATAGGCATGTTTGCAGCTGATATATGATCTCGTCATTGTAGCTAGATCAGAGGAATACCTCTGGAGCAACACTCTAAAAGTTAGAATTCATTGCACTTGCTTATCATACTTATGCGGTACGGGGATCGAGATGAGACATAGTGCTTGGTGTGTTTACTAAGGTCCAGGTGATCAATTTAATTGGGCTTTATATGCCGTATTCTCAAATTTACTCACTGGCATCCCTTAACTAGAAGGTTAAGTGAGGTCCAGTAGGATATAACATGCTAAACCTGCTTTATGTGAAAGCTTTGTAAGATTCTGTATTTCAACATATTTCCATAAACTATTATGTATTAATTCTCTGTATAATTATATAAATATAATTGCATGCATGGGAGCCTCTATACATGCATTACTTAGAACTTGGGTTTACTATCCTATTCCTTTTCTAGGTTGTGCTTGTCCAACTGTACACCTCCATTTGAAGAAAGAGATCGATATGATTTTTTTTTCTTTTGTACCAGCCACATTCTGCAACCTTGTGACAAGCCTTTGTTACTCTTGTATCTTGGTCACACCTAAGAAAAAAGTCTCGAATTCTCATACATTCATTTAGCTATTTGCTTAGTGCTTATGTGTACCACATGTTTTACCAAGCTACTTATTAACCTATATTTATCCACCTCCTGCTTTACTTTGTTTTTAGTCATCATTTCATCCAATCCTTATGGATATATTATTATATATTTCCTTAGTCCTTAAAGTTTTGGAGTTGCCTCATGGTAGTATAAATAGGAGCAATGCTCCATTGTCTTTACAACACATAGCCTCATGCAATACATGCATTACGTAGAAAGTGAGTGATAGAGGAGATAAGCGGAAGCCGTACTCGTGGAGTAAGAAGTGAGGTGCTTTGCTTATGTAGTGCATAGCTCAGGATTCGAGGTAGGGGAAATTTGCGGATTAATTAATTACATGGGTTACTTGTATTACGTGAAATGTTGATATATTAACATGCTATATTTTAGCTATTGGCTTAAATGTGATATATTATACATATGGTATATTTATGCTAGCATGATCATTATCATTTGTCAACAAAGTAAAGGAGTTACTTGGGTTGTGGAAAAATGTGGAAATTAGCTTTTGTGTAGTTGAATCTATTCATTGTGAAACCAATTCCAGGAGAGCCCAGTGTGCACATTAGAATAAGGTATCAGCGGGATAAATCGTTGATGTGGGTGATTTGGGCTGGAGATCAATGAATTAGATAAGTTGACTAGCAAAAAGGGTTTATGAACTTGGGATATTTTATGGAGGTTATTTTATATATTAAAGCATTTGAGACCACAGTGGTAAAATGCATGGTATGAGACATGCGTGTTTGTTTGTTTGTAATATATAGATTAACTGGTTGAGTAGAAAAGAAGAAAATTCTTGCATTACTCATAAAACATTAATAACATTAATCACATAAGACATTGGGCCCCTACTAAGCTTTTAGCCCACCCCGTATTAATTGTGTTACAGGAGCTGAGACAAAAATCTAGTGGCTGACTTGGAAGAAAGAGACTACTTGTAAATAGTTTAAATCTTTTTTAGGAGTTGTTGTCGTTTCTTTTATGTGTAATGACTATGTAAATAACTTTGTTTAATGAAATGTTTTCATTCAACATAGTCACCTGTTATTACATTAAAGTTACCCTTTTAATTCATGCTCTTAAGAAAAAATTAGGGCATGACAAATTTGTATCAGAGCATTAGGTTTACAATCATTAGATTAGGCGTTGCCATTTTAAGTATTCTTACCATTAAGAAGGAAGTTTTGTTTTTGTTACCATTAAGAAGAGGATGGAAATATGTGGCCTCCAGTAGATATCCAAAATTCATTGTCTAGAGACGCACCTAATGAGCCAGTATAAGAAGAAAACGAAGAAGAAAAAGATTCGAGTGAAAATTCAGTTACAAGCGTTACACCACCACGAAGCACACCACCATAAGTGATCATCAATCATTCGGATGAGGAAGATTAAAAAAATTGAAGTGGTAGTTGTATGCATGTTAATAGTTGTAGAAAAACCCTATTAAGTCTTGCAAGCTAAGTACTAGTCTTTTGATGTAAAATAGTATAAGATAGTGGGGGGTAGGGTATAAGAGTTTTTCCTGTAAAATAGTGTAAGATAGTGTAAATGTTATTAAATAAATGTTTTCTTAATTGTCTTTGTATTATCATGTACTATATATTATAATTATTTCTTTCTTTCTTTCTTTCTTTCTTTCTTTTATTTTGAGATAATTTCTTTGTTGGATTCGAGATGGCGAACAATCAAAACGAGTTCAACAGAAATGTCGAAGTAATTTTAGCTATTCAGGATATGGTTACAACAATTAAAGAAAGTAATAACCAAGACCGACATTATGAAATTGAAGAAAATCGAGTTATAAGGATACAAGGAGAATTCCACGAGACAAAACCAACTATATTTAGTGGTGAGCCAAACCCTATAGCTGCAGAAGAATGGTTGAGGAAGATGAAGAGAAAAATGGATAACCAAGAGGTTCCAGAAGATGTTCGAGTGGTTGTTGCTTGTACTTATTTGGAAGAACAAGCATACCATTGGTGGGAGTCAATTTTAAGTATTCCCGATACTTAAGTTACAACTTGGGAAGAATTTGAGACTATCTTCATGAAGAAGTATTTCCCAAGTACTTTGAGGAGTATGAAAGCAAGAGAGTTTGTTAATCTCATACAAGGAGACTTAACTATCGATGAATATGAGGTTAAATTTGAAGAGCTTATGGGTTTTGCACCATATATTATTCCTGACGATGCCAAAAGCAAGGAAATTCGAAGAAGGATTGAGACAACCAATCTTGGAAAAGGTGGAAATTCTAAAGTTAAGCAAGTATGCTGATGTAAAGGAAAGGGCGTACATAGCAGAATGGTCTAAAAATAAGAGAATATTGGATTATAAGAACTTTAGTGATGGACATAGCAATAAGCGAACAAGATTTATTCCTTTTTCGTATCAACCACAAAAAAGGCAAGAACCCCAGATATGTTATCACTGTCATCAAATCAGACATATTAAGAAGAATTGTCCACGGCAACAAAGGAATCAAGGACCTCAAGTGCAATATCGTGCCCCCTCCCCAAGTACAATTTTATACTCTACAAACACAATTTCATGCACCACCACCTCATAACTATGTTCCTTATCAAACTCAAGGAAGTTGCCCAATACCATAAATTATTCAACCATCACAACGTCCAGAAGGGCAATTTTCACAAGTCAGACCAAGTGCTCCTCCAAATGCAGAGAAATCTGGACAACTCACACAAGGACGAGTTTATACCATAGGAACTGCGACAAATCAGTCTGAGCATGAACTAGTCGAAGGTACGTTTCTAGTTTTCAACTCTTCGGCTAGAGTGTTATTTGATGGTGGCACTACACACTCGTTTATATCGAAATGTTTTGCATCTATTCTTGGGTTAGAAACTCAAAACATGGAATTTTCTCTGTTAGTTGGATCTCCTTTGAGTGGTAGCAAAGTGGTTAATAAAGTGTGTAAGCCTTGCGAGATAGAAATGTCAAACCATATAATTCCTTTTGATTTGAAGATATTAGACATGTTGGAGTATGCTATTATTTTAGTGGTGGACTGGCTTCAAAAAATGTATGATATTATCTTAGAGGTAGACTGGCTTAAAAAATATGAAGCTATAGTTGATTACAACACAAACAAAATTACCATAAATACTTTTGAAGGGGAATCTTTCAGTTTCTATAGGGATAAGCAAGCTCACAAATTCCATAAAAGAAAATTTGATTATTTGGGCTTGTTAGCCAGCTTCATAACCGAAGCAGTAGTGGGTCACATGAAGAATTAATCCCTATAATAAAGGAATTCATTGATGTTTTCTCGAAAGAGTTATTTAGAAGTGGAGTTTGTGCTAGAATTATGCTCAGGTTCAACACCCTATTTTTATACCTCTTTATCAAATGGCACCATCAGAACTAAAAGAACTCAACAAGCAAATTCAAGAACTTCAAGAGAAAGGATTTATTCGGCCAAGTACTTCACCTTGGGGTGCTCCTGCATGGTCATTTCTCAAGAACAATAGCTAAGGGACCTAATACTACCACTTGGATTTGGAACCTACACGCTGATGCTCACGATTTTGATAGCCATACCAGTGATTTGGAGCATATCTCTCAAGATTATGCATTGACTATCGGTTGCTAAATAGAATCACTATAAAGAGTAAGTACCCTTTACCTAAGATTGATGATTTATTTGATCAACTGAAAAGTGCCCTATATTTTTAAAAAATTGATCTTCGATCAAGTTACCATCAACTTCAAGTCAAAACAGAAGATATACCTAAAATAGCTTTCAGGACTCGTTATGGGCAATGAATTTCTAGTTATTCTTTTTGGATTGACAAATGCACCAGAATCATTTATGGATAAGATAAATCAAATCTTTAACATTACTTGGATCAATTTATGATCGTATTCATTGACGAATTTTTGATCTATTCTAGAACCAAAGAAGAGCATGGTGAACATTTGTGAATTGTTTTACAAACACTAAGAGAAAATAAATTGTATGCCAAGTTGAGTAAATGTGAATTTTGGATGACAGAAGTAAAGTTTTTAGGACATATAATTTCCAGTGAGGGCTTGCAGTTGATTCTTCTAAAGTGGAAGCAATATTGAATTGGAACCAACCAAAGAATGTATCGAAAATACAGAGTTTTCTTGGATTAGCTAGATATTACAGAAGGTTTATAAAGGTTTTTTTCTCAAATAACTACACCAATGACCAAGTTGACACAAAAGGGAGTGAAGTTTATATGGAATGAGGACTGTGAAGAGTCATTTCAAGAATTAAAAACTCGCTTGACGACAGCGCCAATATTAATTATTCCTGAAAGAGGCATAAATTATGTAGTTTATACTGATACATCTTTACGAGGACTTGGATGTGTTTTGATGCGATTTGATAAAGTAGTAGCTTATGCTTCTTGCCAATTGAAAACACATGAAAGGAATTATCCAACATATGACTTAGAGTTAGCTGCAATTGTGCATGCTTTGAAGACCTGGCGACACTACCTTTATGATGAGCAATTTGAGCTTTACTCTGATCACAAGAGTTTGAAAATTTTTTTTACTCAAAAAGAGCTCAATTTAAGACAACGATGTTGGATGGAATATTTAGAAGATTTTGACTTTGGTTTACACTATCACCCTAGAAAAGCCAATGTCATAGCGGATGCCTTAAGTAGAAAATCGCATGGATTTGTAGCATGGTTACAAATCTAGAAGTGGAAAATGATTGAGTCTATTTTGGACTACGATTTACATGTGAACATACATGAAAATAGGGCATGCCTTTATAATTTGGTTACAAGACTTACTTTGTTGGGAAAAGTAGTTGAAAAACAACAAGACGATGCCTTTTCTAAGTCAATTCGAGAGAAAATTTAAGCCGGATATAAGCCTGAAGGATGGACTTTTCATGATGATGATAGTCTAAAATACTTAGGCACATTATATGTACCAGATGTCCAAGAATTGCAAGATGAAATTCTTCATGAAGCACATTACTCGTCATACACTATTCATCCAGACAGCACAAAAATGTATCATGATTTGCGTTGTTAGTTTTGGTGGAGTGGTATGAAGAAAGCTATAGTGGTACTTGTATCCAAGTGTTTGACTTGCCAGCAAGCAAAAGCTGAACATAAAAAACCAGTTGGATTTCTTCAATCTTTGCCTATTGTAGAATGGAAGTGGGATCATATAACTATGGATTTCGTTGCAAGTTTACCGTATTCACCTAAAAAGAAAGATGTTGTTTGGGTCATTGTAGATCATTTGACTAAATCTGTGCATTTCATACCAGTGAAAATGACGGATTCCACAGAAATTCTTGGCAAGATTTACATTCAAGAGATAGTTAAATTACATGAATTACATTGTCAATTGTTTTGGATAGAGATTCGAAATTTACTTCTCGGTTTTGGGATAGTTTGCAACAATATTTAAGGACTCAATTGAATTTTAGTAATGCATTTCATCCCCAAACTGATGGTCAATCAGAGAGAACTATTCAAATTTTAGAAGATATGCTACGAGCGTGTGTCTTGGACTTTCATGGAAATTGGGAAGATCATCTTTCTTTAGCAGAATTTGCTTATAACAATAGTTTTCAATCAAGTATAGGGATGGCACCCTATGAAACACTTTATGGAAGACCATGTCGATCACCTTTGTGTTGGGCGGAAGTAAGTGAAAATGTTTTACTAGGACCAGATATGGTACAAGAAACTACAGAGAAGACCAAGTTATAAAACAACGCTTACTTACTGCTCAAAGTCGACAAAAGAATTACGCTGATAAAAGAACAAGGCCATTAGAGTTTAACATTGGCAATCATGTCTTTCTTAAGGTTTCACCAAGAAAAGGAGTTAAAAGATTAAGAAAATCTGGAAAATTAACTCCAAGATTTATTGGACCTTTTGAAATATTAGAACGAGTTGGAGAAGTGGCTTACAAGTTAGCATTACCACCTCAACTTTTGAATTTACATAACGTGTTTCATACCTCAATGCTTCGGAAGTATCAGCCGGATCCAACACATGTTCTAAATTGGGGAGAACTCAACGTCGATGAGAAATTATCATTTGAAGAAAGACCAATACAGATATTAGACCACAAGGACCAAATGTTACGTACAAAGACTATTTCGTTAGTCAAAGTTCTTTGGCTACATGGGAATGTAGAGGAAGCTACATTGGAATTAGAAGTTGAAATGAGAGAAAAGTACCTAGAATTATTTTTCGACACCGGTAGTTTTAAATTTCGAGGACGAAATTTATTTAAAAGGGTAGATTGTGGAGTCTTATAATTTCTAAATTTTATACACATTCTTCCAGACGTGTTTATATGATTAAAATTTTAGACTTCTCTTACTTTTATTTTTATTTAGTCTTGCATAAATGGGAGATGTTGGGAGTCAAGTCAGCTGCTAGCTTAGAAGGGAGAGTGTGGAGTCTTATATTAACTAAATTTTATACACATTCTTCCAGACATGTTTATATGATTAAAATTGTAGACTTCTCTTACTTTAATTTTTATTTAGTCTTGCAACATTTTTATTGAGCTTATATTTAAATAGAAAGTTGATTAGGTTAACTAAGGTTGGGTTGAAATTATTAGACTACAAACCATACAGAATTTATATTTAACCCATTTGGAATAGGAAAATCCAATTTGACTTTACCCTTCTTTCGTTTATTTAGATAGATTGTGAAACTCCTAAATGTTCAAAAGTGCTTAGAAGGCGTTGTAGATTTTACTATTTTGAATGTTATAGGATGAAAGTGTACTTCATTTCGAGATCATGACAATTTTTGGTTTACATGTGTTATTTGTATTACGTGAAATGTTGATTTGTGAACATGCTATATATTTAACTTTTGGCTTAGATGTGATATATTATTAAATGTGGTATATTATATACTGGCATGATTAGTATCATTTGTCAACAAAGTAAAGGAGTTACTTAGATTGTGGGAAAACGTGGAAATTAGCTTTTGTGTAGTTGAATCTATTCATTGTGAAACCAGTTCTAGGCGAGCCTGATGTGCACATTAGAATAGGGTATTGGGGGGGGATAAATCGTCAATGTGGGTGATTTGGGCTGGAGATCAATGAATTAGATAAGATGACTATCAAAAAGGGTTTATGAACTTGGGATATTTCTTGGGGGTTATTTTATATATTAAAGCACTCGGGACCACAGTGGTAAAATGCATGGTATGGGATATGCATGTCTGTTTGTTTTAATATATAGATTAACGGGTTGGGTAGAAAAGAAGTACGTTTTTGCATTACATCTCATAAAACATTAATAACATTAATAACATTAATCACTTAAGACATTGGGCCCCTACGAAACTTTTAGCTCACCTTTGTTAATTGTGTTATAGAAGTTGAGACAGAAATCTAGTGGCTAACTTGGAAGAAATAGACTGCTTGTAAATAGTTTTAAACTTTTTAAGGAGTTATTGTCGCTTCTTTTATGTGCAATGACTATGTAAATTACTATGTTTAATGAAATGTTTTAGTTCAACTCAGTCACCTGCGATTACATTTAACCCTTTTTATTCATGCTCTAAAAAATAAAATAAATAAATAAAAATTTAGGGCGTGACAGAGTGTTGATGTTTAAGCTTCTGCAGCTGCCTTTGATCCAAGTTTCTCATTTCCTTTCAATTTTAAGTGTTTATTCTTAGTTTGTAATGTAGGGCTGAAATTAAAACAACGCTAATAAGCTAGATGTGTGCCACGTATCATAAAAACTTACTTATAGGTGAGCATGTGTTATGCACTTGAGAGTGTGTGAATGAGTGAGTGTGCTTTCAACGGCTATATCTCACCCTCCATTTCATTTTCTTTCTGTAAGCATCAATACAATTATAGCTTAATCGAATCCAAGGAGCAACATCTCCGAGTTTCTCACATCTCCATTTCTTCATGCTCTTTGATTTTCTCATTGATTTTCTTCTTGATTATTTCATGCTCTGATACCTCTAAAACCACACACAAATCATAAACTCTAACACCTTCACCATATTTTTTCAAATTTTCATTTAGTTTTTAAGAATTTTTTTTTTTAAATTTGAATGTTAATACACTTAGGGTGGGTTCTGTTTCATACACTTCGTTTTTTTTGCCAAAAATAAATTCAAATCGAAATTACTGTTTAATTTTGTTTCAGTCCAATTTTTTTATCTTGTTTTCGGTCTGTGCAGTTTGGTTTTTTTTTTTTTAATAGAATCTGGAGATGGTTATTAATATACATAAACGAACAAATACACAGTTACCAAAAAAATTTATTGATTAAAACGAATTGCAACTTTGTGACTTTTGCTGCTGTAAAAGAAGAAGAAGAAAAAAAAGCCAAGGCCATAACTTCGTGGCGAATCTCCAACTTCAAACTCGCAAAAATACTGTCGAACAAGAGTTTTATGATCAAGAAATTAGCTAAAATGATGGGGCAGTTCCGGCTTATACTTCACTATATTCGTATGAAGGCCGAAAGCACAATTAGGTACAATGCAAAATGCAAGCACTAGCGCTGCACCAAACTCAGATTTTGAGGCGTCTTGCTCCTAAATTTTCAACAAAAATTTATCATATTACATATGTTTAAATTAGGGGTGATTCATGTCACAGCCCGTCCCGAACGTGCTTGTGAAATGACGAGGTTGCCCTTGAGCTTTTCAGGGGTTTAAAAAGTTCTAGGGTATATTTAGATAACCTAGTTTATTTATTTTAAAAAATGAAAGTTGGACTTTTGTTATGGTTGTAAGTGTTTTGGTGATGTAGTTGTGTAAGGACCACACACACTCACCCATAACCTCTCCTACACTCTCTCGTTCTCTCCCTCACTCCCTTAGACTATCTCTCTCTCTCTCTCTCTCTCTCTTTCTACCTCTCAAGTTTTGTACGGACACACCCAACTCACCCCAAAAACTTGTAGATCGAGTGAACAAAGAGGACCATTGTGATCCTGGTGAGTTCACGAGCACAACCATGTTTGTTTTGGGTTGAAAAACCACAGAAAAACCTTAGAACTAGAGAGGACCATCGAGGTACAGTAGCACCTGCTTCATCGTGGAGGTTTTGCTTCATTTCAAGGCCTAGAAAGGTATCCTTCTTCCCTCCTTAGTGTTTTGGTTGGGTTTTGACTGAGGTTGGACATGAAAATACCCTGGAAATCGAATCTCCGATTTGGGTACTATTCACCAACTTTTTAATGGTTGGTTTTTCGTGAATTCTAGGACCACAGCGAGCTTAAGGGGGTCCTCACGATGCTCGGAGTGCATCATTGGTAAGTTTTGGTCCACAGGAAGCCCAGTTTCGAAGCTTCACAGAGGTCGCCGGAGTTCGAGGACTTCTTCGACGTGATTTCACGTGATTCGAAGTTTAAAATAGGTATAACGCCATTCTTCTCACTTTAAGCTTTCATTTGGTTCAAGTTTCATGGAAAATGGGTTAGAATCGAGTGAGAATAGTAAATTAGAAGTTTTCGGGATTTTTCCGGTGCTAGCGAAGTCGCCGGAGGTTTGAGGTTGAAGGAGAGAGAATATTTTGCTATCCTAACGGAATATTCTTAACGGCAGTAACAGAATCAGTTAAATATAACGGAATATTCTTGACGGCGTCAGTTGACATCGTCAGTGTGCGCTGCACGTGGAGGCGCGTAGACCCGTGCAGGTGACGGCGCGTGAGGGCGCGTGAGAAGGCAGGAAATTATTTTAAAAATATAGGGATGTTCTAAGGTTGTGTAGATCACTTTGGTATATTCAAACACCCCATTTGAGCATTGTATGATAAGTTATTACCTAGGTTGGTATATGTGCGTTAAATAACGTTTATTTGGTTATTACGCTTTTAGGTGAGGCCTATCCAGTGGACGAGCGCCATCAATCGAGGCTCGGGGGTCACGACCCTTCAACTTATCTGAGAGTGGGCAGTTGTTTTCCGTATACCTGTATATATTGCATATGTTTTTCCCAGAAAGTGCATTTTGAATACTTTTATAAATGAAATGCCATGCCATTATCTTTATACGCCAGAGTATGCATCATGACATGGTTTTGCATCATGAAACGATTGTGCATTATGATAAGGTTATGCATCATGAAATTGTATGCGCATGATTGTTAATGCTATGGACACTCAGGTAAGAATCAGGTAAGATTATGTGTGTTTAAATAAAAGTTGAGTTGTGAAGAGAATGATGAGATGCATTGAGAGCTCATAACCTGCACCCCGGTGTAAGTGCTCCAGCCCAGAGTTAGGGGCTAGTATTTCACGTGATGTTCATCTCCCGCACCACACGCTCATCTTGGATCCAAGTTAGGTGCACAGTCATGTCGTATAGACCACTTTCAATGGGTTCGACTCGTAGGTGACCTGCGATTTATCGCACAATCTTCACGGTGATTGTAG
>JAOTRO020175091.1:0-11891 GCA_028566515.2 Pyracantha coccinea | reverse complement strand
AATTTATGTGATACGTGAGCGTTGAAATTTTATTTATCGGTTTACATTTATTTTACCGAAATTTCGATGTCTACAAAGGTACCATGAGAAGATGGATATGATTCTCTTATTAATAATAGTTGGTTCTTGCAAAATTGGCAGTGATGGGAGTGAGGGGCAGTTATATTCCACACAAAGAGTTTGGTACCACACCTACCATTCAAATATCCGACCCACATTTTCATATCCAAATCCAATTCATTTAAACGGTTATCTACGATTATCGAGCTTAACGGTTAGAATTGTCATTCTTAGGACTACTATGCCACCTATGATTACTTTTTTGTGAAGATTGGTAGCATTGGGGAGATTTTTTAGTGTGTCATAAGACATAATATCATATGTGATCATATAATTAGAAAAAAAGTACTTTTTTAAAGGGAGTGTTATTGACACTTCAAAATTTTTATTTTACATTCCTTACAAGTATATTTTTCTTTCCAAATATAGAAAGTTTGGAGTGTAGAATAAGATTTTTGAAGTGTCAGTAACAATTCTATTTTTTAAATTACTTTCTCTAATTGTTTAATAACACATGAAATTCTATTTCGTGTTCCGAAGACATTAAAAAAATCTCTCGTAACTTTAAAAGATTGGTTTTAATAGAACAGTAATATTGATCATTGAATAGCAAATCTTGGCCTGTCAGTTAGTAATTGTTTTGTTTGGTTCGTGGACCCTCCAAATTTTTTCAGTACGCCATCTTGACGTGATATCTTCATTATTTTAAAGGATTGGTTTTAATAGAACAGTAATATTGATCATTGTATAGCAAATCTTGGCCTGTCAGTTAGTAATTGTTTTGTTTGGTTCGTGGACCCGCCAAAATTTTTCAGTACGCCATCTGGACTTGATATCTTCATTATTCCCGATCAAGAGTTATGTTATTCATATTATATTTTTATATCATACTTCTATACGATTTTAGATAATATTTAGTCTGGATAATAATATCATTTGAAAAATTTATAAAATTCAAGGAAATGAAACAGAAAGATTTCTCGTATACCATAATCATCATTTAATTAATAATTTTTTCTTAATTATTAGTTTATTAAATAATGAAATAAATTTAAAAATATGATTAATTTAAATGATGTGGTTGTTCATATCAAATGTTACTTAGGATGCTATGAAAATACGATACAAAAATATAGTGTGAACTCCCATCAATGTTGTCGTACTAATTAAATATAAAATAGAAATGTGTGTGGTAAATGCACTTGGCAACTCGTCCTTTCACCAAAATTACACATGCCAGTGGTCGACAAAATTGGCATGACGCTAAAGATCCGTACCCAAAACATTATGAAAATATAGAAAAGTAGATGTGAATGGAATCGTCAATCCAAATAATATTAATTTTATATTTTAGACCATTTGACTACTATGCAACCTATTAAAATTTTTGGAGATGAGATATTCATAATCTTTTACTATTATACACCCTTATCAATTTAGGAAAACTAACGAAAAATTCAAAAAAACTTCTGTTTTAACGAAAAGTTCTTTTTAAAGGTATAGTGATTAGTGACAGTTAAAGGTAAAAATATGATTTTTTGTTAAAAGTGAACAGTACCGGAACTGTTTTGTTAAACTCCCTATCAATTTTTGTTTTTTAATTTATTCGATATGAAGGTTAGAATTTAAGGGTTTGTGGGAAGTAAAAAAAAAATTTGAATAACAGATCCCTAAATTTACTTTTTTTTTGTGTGAAGATTAATAGCATTGGAAAGATTTTTCAGTGTGTTTAAAACATGAAGTAGAATATCATGTGTCAATACACAATTAAAAAAAAGTTTTTTTAAAGTCTCCCTCTAATTGCTTAATGACACGTGGCATTCCATCTTGTGTTTGGGCTATTGAAAAATCTCCTGCAACTTTAAAAGATTAGTAGTAATGGAATGGTAATATTGATCATTGTGAGAAATTTTTCAATATGACTAGTGCACATGATAGTACATCACGTGTTACTATACAAATGGTGGAATATGTGTGTTAAAAAGTTAATAACTTAAAAAATAAAATTTTCCACCACTTATACAGAGACACGTAATGTACCATTTATGTTCCGATCACAATGAAAAATTTCTCCTTCTGGTGGCTCAAAGTTAACAGGACCAATTCCTTTTTGACGTCCCTTATTGGTTGTACATTGAGAGCAATGACGTCTGGACATATTGTACAAGGGTAATACTAAGAAGACTAAATTTGTAGACAATTTTTGCAAACTAAAACCGAGGCATGTGTTATAAATTTATAAGATAAGTAGATGAGCGAATCAATCTGTTCCAATCCTATAATATTATATTTTTAATGTCTTCACTTATACCATATCACGTGATATCCTCGAAATACACTGAAAAAAATAGTCGTCAAAAGGGAATATGGAAAGATATATAAATACAAGAGATCACTGTATACAATGCATGGAAACTCAAAATGGCTTTTTATGGGGAAGCCAAGTAGTTTTTAGGAGTTCATTTGCCAGACTATTTCCAAGACTATAAAAAAAATTGATGAAAGTAGGTCTTCTTTGGCCATTATTTGCGCTGCATTGTACGTAAACCTTGGTTGTCCTTTCGGATCCTGCAGGAGTATATGGGATTTTGGCACCTGCTAATGTTGCGGTCGTATTTTTCTTCTAACTGCAGGAACATTAACTTATTGTTAATGTTTTCAAATAGGGGATTGTATGTAAGTAAGGTCATTTCCAGTCGGTTAAACGTAGTTTTTTTTATTCTAAATTAATATTTAAAAAATTACTTTAGAATTCCATTCCTAAGGACGGAAAGGAATCCTCTCACGATTCCTTCCTTTTAATTCATCAAATCAGGGAATCCGTGCTATTAAAATTTAATCAAATGACTACAAATAGGAGGCCACTTTAAAAGTTATAATAACTTCAGCCGTTAGATCATATTTCAATAGCACGAATTCTCTGGTTTGGTGGATTAGTAGTGATACAACCCCCCTCTCTCTTTTTCCCAAAAACACAACAAAAAGGACCCCAACTAAGTTTAAATTTTGTTTTTCTACATATTTTATTACCTTTCGACCAATTAGGCCATTTCTAGGGACGGCTGAACTGAGACTATTATTTAGCCCTCTAAAAATAGTATTTTAAAGATTACTTTAGGATTTTTTTTTCATCTCTAACTAAGGTTATATTTTAAAGAAACTAACGGAAAGTCTAAAAAAAATTCTCTTTTAATGAAAAACTCTTTTTAAAAGTATAGTGAATAGTACTAGTTAAAGGTAAAAATGTAGTTTTTCGTTAAAAGTGAACAGTACCGGAAGTGTTTTATTAAAACTCCCTATATTTATTATCCTTTATATTTATCATTTTTTGAAGCCAAACTTAGGGCTGGTTTGGTATTGCTGTGCTTTAAAAAAAATTGCTTCTGCTGTGCTTTGAGAATAAGCGGCTGTGAAATAAAGCAGCAGAGTGTTTGGTAAACCTTTTTTTGTAAAAGTGCTTTTGAAAAGAAAAAACAGTATTATAGTATTTGGTAAACTTTTATGTAGAACAGATGTGAAAAAAAGCCAGTTTTTCAAAGTTGGGTTTTGAAGCTTCTTGTTTTTGGCTTTTTTTTCACCCAAAACTGTGAAAAAAAACTGAAGCTGAATGTTTACCAAACACCAAAACCTCTCACAGCTTTTTTTCATAGCAGCTTTTTTAAAAATCACCTCAACCCCAAACTGGGGCTTAGCCTTTTTTTTGGGGCAACATGTTCCTTGCCCTACGGCAAAACTTAACTTGATTCTTTTAGCCTTTTTGTTGGAGACTAATTTTGTTAAATTTTAAAACTAAATATAGCCTATAGTCATTCGGTGAAGAGCCTAAGAAAGGAAAACCTGGAAGACTATGCTAATCCTCATGCTATGGATTTAAGGTGCGCCCCAATATTCAACAGCAAAGCAGTATGGGGCCAATTCAAAGAAGGATAGTGTTATTTATACACTGATTTTTGCCTATCACACACACTTGTTAATTTTTTATCATTGATCTTTTTGAATTCATTAGATTTATCAGCCGAAAATTAAAAAAAATGCATGAGAAGTAAAAATGAGTGTGAATAACATTACCCTTCAAAGAATTACAATAAACCAATGATCATTCCATTAGTATATTGACCGTCCAATCCTTTGATCACTCGATCTATCTCGTCCTATCTCTCCTCCCACACATTTATAACCATATTCTCCTCTCCCTCTTTCTCCCTCTCTCGTACCCAACCACCCTTCTTTTAAGCTGCTTCTTTTCATGTATTGTTCGTATATAGGCATTAGACGATACACTTCACAATTTTCCTTCTTAAAACAACTTCTCTTAATTTTTTTTTCTTTTTTTTCCCCTCATAGATTTAGACGCATGCCAAATCAAGATGGGTCGTGTTAAGTTGGAGATAAAGAGAATAGAAAACAACACTAATCGACAAGTTACATTCTCAAAGCGTAGAAATGGACTCATTAAGAAAGCTTATGAGCTTTCCATCCTTTGTGATATTGACATTGCTCTTATCATGTTCTCTCCCTCCGGTCGCCTTAGCCATTTTTCCGGCAAAAGAAGGTTCTACTATCCACAATTTCTCACTTTTTTTTATATGTTCTTCATTCGTTTAAGAAGGATGTATGTGTTGCAGTTGTTTTAAATTTGCATGTAACATTTAACAGATTCATGTTCTTTTAAATAGAGAAGGTGATGAATATATATGAGAAATTGTTGAGAGCTGTACACTTAAATTGAACTCAATATGCTTTTTGGGATTTTCATAATCTTTACTATGTGATTAATGTTGTGGTAGAAGTGAATAGTCTTCAAAATCATTCTAAGAAGTGGCATGGTTTCTACACATCCATATTTTTTCTGGTATTTGCACCTGTATTAACATAAGCCTGGGGAATAGGATCATTGACCACAATGATTGAACATCCTTTGCATCTCTAATTAGGGAGAAAGTAAATGCTAATGACAATCGTGCACGCGTATTGAAATAATTAATCTGTTATTTATGTATGTTTATAGCCAACCACGTGTATTTATATATTCTAACAAAGCATGTTCTTGTTTAGCAAATGGAAATTGTGTTCAAATTAAGCTTTTAAAAAGGATTCAGGAACCTCTGTATGATTTTTTGTTGCAATACTATAGAAGGAAACATGCAGAGAATACAAATCCCTTAAAAAGTATTCAATTGAAAGAAGAAAAAAAACTCTTAAAAGGCAACAATCATTTCTCATTTTTTTTGGTTCATTCCCTAAGTATGATTATCCAAACAACCTCCTGTTGACTAGTTCCAAAATTAGAGTATAGATGTTTCATTGCTATTTAATCATATATTTATACAAGCTTACGGGTGTATCATTTTATTTCTCATTTTCCTATTGGTTTGGGTTTATTAATTATAATTCAATTCAAAATATCTGTTCTGATAAAAATGTTATTGTGAAATCAGGATTGAGGATGTGTTCACTCGCTACATTAATCTCCCCGACCAAGAAAGAGGGCAGTATGTTTGCTTAAACTCGAATTACTTTATATTTAAGGTGGTGTTATACACACGCAATTTTTTTTTTATCGTTAACACACTTTCAGTTAATTTTTGTCCTTTGGTAGTTTCAATTCATTCGATTTGATGATCAGAAGTTGAGATGTGTGTGTTTATAGCAGCTCCCTATATTTATTACCACATAAAAAAAAATTTGGATGATTTGGAATTTTATCCATTGGTCAGCTATTTGATTATACCTTTGTTTTCTTATTTTCGCAGCGCTATAATTTTTCCTGATCACAACAGACACCCGTATGCTCTTGGTCCCTATAGAATTATCAGTCTCAAAGTTGATCATTTAATTAAACCTTTGATTTTTTTTTTCTCGAATTTGTCAAATAATTTGTTCATTGTCTTTTTTGCAGCGATCTTCAAAACAAAGAGGTCAGATGCATGATATCTAGCAATCTACCCAATAATTTTATTTTATCTTGTGGTTTTTCATATTAATTTTTCAAGAGAAAATTAAATGAAGGCATACGTATACGATGTCGTTTTTTTTTTCTGCAGTATTTGCTAAGGGTCCTTCAGCAATTAAGAAGTGAAAATGATATTGCTCTACAACTTGCCAAGTTTGTTTTCCTCTTCTGCTTTACATGTTATTAGAACTCAATTTGTTCTCAACCTTCTAAAATTACTAAAGTTCAAGAAAAAAACAAATTTAAAAAACATTTCCTTATTCCTTCAAGTAATTTTGTTTGCTATAAATTAGTTTATTGATTTTGTTTGTTTCTTCCTTGTATGATGTCAACTCTGATTACTTCGACTGGGGGTAGTCCTACTGCTGTTAGCTCTGAAGTTGAGGTACAAACTTTGTTACCTTTTGTGAGGTTGTTTTTGTAAGCTATCTGGCAATATCAATATCGGAGGGGACATAAGCCGATTATAATTATTTTGTTTTTAGTTTTTAATTTTTAGGTTTTCACTTTCTAAAAACTGAATACTAAAATTTTGTTTGATAATTACTTTCAATTTTTAAATTAAAAAACTGCGGTACATAATGCAATTTTTGCTTATGGTCACATGGTTATTTTTTTTCGCCGGGACCTAGACATGGTTAAATTTCACTTTCTCTGTAGGAACTTCAACAGGAAATTGGTGGGCTACAACAACAGCTTCAAATGGCTGAGGAGCAGATAAGGTAAAAGATAAAAAAGAACCTGCAACTATATATGAATATGATAAATGTGTCCAATGACTAGATTTGAGAAAAGAAAAGAAAATCGAAAATGCTACTTACTCTCTCAGTTAGTTATTTGTCAGTGAGCTTCGTTTTTCTTTTTAAGCTATATAAATTTATATTTGATGAATGTTAAATGTATATAGGATATATGAGCCAGATCGACTAAAAATGACATCTACGGCGGAGATTGAATCCTGTGAGAAAAGCCTAATGGACACATTGACGAGTGTTATGCAGAGAAAGGTTTGAGACACCCCACTTAATTAATTAATTTTTTTTATCTGGTTTCTTATGAGTAAGAGAACATCAAGCATGATCTATATTTTCAAATTTCAGGAATATTTGTTGAGCAATCATCTATCTTCCTTTGATCCCTCAGGAATACAGGTAACAAAACAAAAAAGGAATGTCATTAAGCATGTACTTAGATACATTAAAATTAAAAATTAAAAAGAAGTTAGAATTTTAATTGAGAGGTTAGCATAATCTTGATAATTTTATGTATGCATGCACAGCAAGTGTTGCCAGGCTCCTTCGAGAATGAGGTGGCAGATTGGTTGTCTAGCGCTGGTCACAGCCAAGCCCAAATTTACGATGCATCTGCTCCCTTAGAGCATCAACTTAGGTACCCACTTAACTATATTTCTTGAGCTAATTATATTTTACACCGTTTGAGTTTGAGACGGTTTTCAAAATTGGTCATAAAGATTCAATTTTCTTATATTGCAGTTTGAGGTTTTGAAATTATATCAACTTATACACTCTTTGTTCTGAAAGTCTAATCATCCTTTTTTTTTTGTCAATATGGTGCAAATGCTACTTAAATATCAACCTAATCACAGTGTAATATGTGAAACTAAAATTTTGTGTCTCATTTTGAATTTCACCACAAATTTAAAGGGTGTAAAATGTAGCTATTCATTTTATACTTTAATTTATATATAGAAAAAAAATTAGTTTATTGAAAGCTTTTAAGATATTGTCTTTTAAATATAGGAATTTGTCATCGACATTGTATGATCCGTTTTCACAAGGACGGAGTTCGAATGCAGATCCAAGTACCATGGCACAGTGTCATGTGAGCGTCACAAATGCTAGTGATGGAGAGCTTTCCTCTTGGCCTCAGGCTTACACTTCTTCCTCAGGACACCCCTCCACCCTCATTTCTCCAACCTTGTTGCCACAATATCAGGTTTAGTTCAACCTTTTACATGCATTCTATGTATTCATCTTTCAATCTCAGTAGGAGTGCCAAAGTATACGGTTAATCACCTAATTACTAGATTGTTTCAAACATGATTTTTTTTTTTAACAAACATGATTTTATTTAATCAAATTCAAATTTATAGTCTGACAACTTCAACATATATACTAGATTGTTCGATGAGATTTTATTTTATTTTGTACTTTAAAACATAGTTCTACTTAGCCATGGGCTCTGATTCACAGTCAACTTCAAAATATATACTTGATTGTTTGACAAAAATTTCTTTTTAACCAAACTGTGAATCATGGTGATATTTAGGTTTTTAGACATAATTTGACCTAACCAATGATTCTTATTCACAAATTACAATCTAATATGACTGCCGAATTAGAGAAAAGTTCCTACCACGTTTATGATTTACTGACAGTGAATTTATATGCATGTTAACAAACAGTGAACATGATTTCACATTCATATATGGTTAAATCATAATCAATATATGGTTATGATTCATTTTGACACATTAATCATATCGTCCACCAACATAACTTTTTAGCACACTGTGAATCATGACAACTTAACGTATTTGGTTGGTTGATATGTTTGAAATTCCAGCCCAAGTACTGCCTCTTGTAATTTTTTTGCGAGTCAAGAATTTATATTCTTGATGTGAATTGGGATTCTACAATTCAAATGCTAATTAAGTGACTTAACCTGAATGATGATGCAATTAAGCAGCATTCGATGGTAGGCTCCAACATGACAGAAATAATGCCACATGAGCAGGTGGAGATCCCAGTTAGCAGCTCCAGTGTACAAGCTTACAACGAAGCTGCAGAATATAATCATGAAAACAAAGTTCCTCAGCTTAGTGGACATTGACATAATACCAAAGCAAAAAATGCGCAGAGTTCATGATCGTTGCTCCAGATATATTA
This sequence comes from Pyracantha coccinea, assembly GCA_028566515.2. Taxonomy (NCBI): domain Eukaryota; kingdom Viridiplantae; phylum Streptophyta; class Magnoliopsida; order Rosales; family Rosaceae; genus Pyracantha; species Pyracantha coccinea. Next base: position 2,969 of record JAOTRO020175091.1, on the reverse strand, counting down.
ACTTTAATTAGCTGATGTTGTAATTAGTGGACATTGACATAATACTAGGATAATTTAGTTGCGGCCAACGGCTACTGAAAACCTGTTAAAGTGATGCAAGGTTTTGCATGAGCATTATCTTTTCGTTTGATTAGATGCGGTTATGTTGAGTAAGTTTTTTATAATCTTTATGTTGTGTTTGTAATCATGAAATTGTATTTCCAATGGATAATGTTTCGATTTTTATCTGATTAATAAAATGCTTATTACCTAAAAATAATAATTTTGCATGTTTGCCATTGTTACTGACCACATTCATAACGGTTGAGAAGTGTTGCATAGAATGTATGGTTGATAAAAATAAGTTTGCATGCTTATCATTTGTGCGACACCTCATTCAATGTAAGGTTTTTATCACAAATGGTCATTGAGAACTCATCATTTTGATCCCTTACTTTCAAAATCAATCAATGTCGTCCCTGACATTCACTACCGCATATCAATTTGGTCATTCTATTAAGATTCCGTCAACTATTCTGTTAGTTTGTATGTGGGACCCACAAATCCAATCAAATGGTGACACGTGGATAACACAAAATAAGGGTTTTTATCGCAAATGGTCCCAAACATTGATCCAACTCCTCATTTTGGTCCCTGAGTTTCAAAAATCGATAAATTTGGTCCCTGACTTTCAATACCGCACATCAATTTAATCATTCTGTTAAAGTTTCGTCAATATTTTTTGTCCTACTAATCCAATCATATGGCACCACATGGATGAAGTATAAGAAACATTTTTTTTTAAGATTTAAAACTAAAAGTAAAATAAGAAACTAAAAGCCAAAACTAAAAAAAGAAAAAAAGTCATCGTCGTCTTCATCAGGGTGTGCTCAAAAGGAAAAGGAAGGCACCATGACACTACTTGGCCTTTTGAACTCACTTCTCATTCTCTCTAGTTGGTTATAGTCCTAAATCTTATCAAATTTGAATTGAATTTGGATTTGATTTTATCGAATATAGATTGAATTTTTTTTTCCAATTGGGGTTGTGGGATGCGAGAAAAATGTCAACGCGGAATACTCTTCTTTTGGTTCACTCTTAAAAAATAGTTTCTTACAGTTAATCCACGTTGAGCCATATAATTGGATTAGTGGGACCACATTAACGGAGGGAATAAATTAATGCGTGGTAATGAAAGTTAGGGACCAAATTTATCGATTTTTGAAATTCAGGGACCAAAATATGAAGTTGGATCAATGTCAGGGACCATTTGCGATAAAAAAACCTTATTTTGTGTAATCCACGTGTCACCATTTGATTGGATTTGTGGGTCCCACATACAAACTAACATAATAGTTGACGAAATCTTAATGGAAGGACCAAATTGATGTGAGGTAGTGAATGTCAAAGACGACATTGATTGATTTTGAAAGTGAGGAACCAAAATGATGAGTTTAGTTAATCTCAGAGACAATTTGTGATAAAAACCCTTCAATGTATCAATACTTAACTAAGAAATGTAGTGAATATCGTGTTGGAATTTGTTTACCATCTATTTTTTTATTTTTTATTATCCAATTAATTTTTTCCTTCTATGAATATGATGCTACATTTTATTGTTTCACATATTACAAATATATAGTGGTACATTTTATAAGGCTATCTCCAAAGGGGGTTGGCAAAAAAACCTAGATTTTGGGTCTAAATCATCTTTAAGAATGTATTTTGAGGGTGGAAATATAAGACTTGAGATTGGGGGTGGGTATCTTTGGGTCTTGCATCCACCTGGGTGGATAAGATTTTGAGTGGAAAATGAGACCCACTGAGGCAGCAAACCCATGTGAAAGAAGGGACAGCAGGACGCGCTCGTCAGTTTCACTACCATGGGGTGATACACTGTGTCACGGCACACAATAGGACGAAAATGTGTACATGTGATTTCATGACCGTTACCATCCACCCGCTGTTGCGCCTGCTGGTTTACGATCCCGTGAGGTGTCTCTTGGGTCAGTTTTAAAATTCGATGACTCAAATCAATCAATTTTAACGGTAATAAAATAAATTCAACAACTCAAATTTAGAAACTTTGTAAATACACATCCATTTTTGTGTAATCCATAGAAATTCAAAAAAGAATAATTCGTAATTTGAATTTTTTAAATCAAAACATTTGTTAAAATAAAACAAGTGAGATTAGACAAATTAATTTCAAAATTGTTAGTAAACAAAACAAAATTAAAGAAATACAAAAACTTAACAAATTATAAAGGGAAATTATGGGTCCCTTCCCCTTGGAGAAAGAAAAAAAAAACTGACTTACCTCATACGTATAGATCAATAGTAAAATTACAGAGCTAAATTTTAGAATTTTTCACTCTTGAGTTGGACAAATAATTCATCCTTATCTTTTACGAAATTAAATTAGTTAATAAAAAACAGCAATATTTTTATTAGTATGGCATAGGGGCACAATTTATATTTATTTTCCTTGCCTTTAGAAAAGTCAGAATCAGGCACATGACACTTTAATGAAGTGGCGTAATAATGGTATGCATTCTAGAACGGGTTTGATCCACACATATTTCATTTCCATAACATTTAACAATTTAACTGACACACCCCGACCCAGAATGTCCACTAGGACTCCGAATCGAGCTGTGCTGGCCAACACCTAGCAGGTGACGAAGCCATAAAGTGATGATATTGAAAAGTGTGAATAAATTTAAACCTAAAAGTGTCTAAATAACAGAGTGCGCTACGCGTGGGTATGAACCCATTTCACACGTGATGTCAGAGCATAATTAAAGTACAGTAGTGTAGGTAATAACCATACCTACAAAAGTAGCCACCCTTAACAGAAATACGCCATGAATCCTCGTCGATAGAGTTTGCTACTAAAACCTGGAGGGGCGAAAAACATAAAATTGAGTGGGTCAGTACAACGACTCATTCAAAACCTTCTTTATCTTTGAATATACTAACCCCTCGCC
>JAOTRO020175081.1:0-11893 GCA_028566515.2 Pyracantha coccinea | reverse complement strand
AGACAAATGGGCAGAAAAAAGCTCTCATGTCCAAGCTTAACATGCTCCTGGAACAAGATGAATCATTTTGGCATCAATGTACAAGGGCTAATTGGTTAAAATTTGGTGATAGAAACACGAAGTATTTTCACCAACATGCTAACTGTAGGCAGTGCAGGAACTAGTCATTCGGTCTTATTGATGAACATGGAGTGCAACAAGAGTCCACAAGTAGGATGGAGAGAGTAATGGTGGATTATTTTTTTAAGTTGTTTGAATCTCAAGAAGGGGATGGCATGGAAGAGGTCCTGACTAATATACTACCAGTGGTTTCCGAGGAGATGAATGAGAATTCAATACGTCCAGTATGCGATGAGGAGATAAAATCGACGGTCTTTCAAATGCACCCAGCCAAGGCCCCGAGGCCAAATGGCATGGACCCGGGTTCTATCAGAAGCACTAGGATGTGATGGGTTTGGATGTGTGCAATGGTATTCGATCTATGCTAAATTCCAGATGTATTTTGCGTAAGATTAATTTCACCCACGTTACTCTTATCCCTAAAGTGAAGGACCCTACAGAGATGTCTTAGTTACATACTATAAGAATTTGCAATGTTTTGTATAAAATCGTGGTAAAGGTTTTGACAAATAGATTGAAATTCATTCTTTCCCAAATTATATCACCTACTCAAAGTGCCTTTGTCCCCGGTCGGCTGATTTCCGATAATAGCTTGGTTATGGCAGAGATAGCCCATTATATGCACAAACGCAATTCAGGTTGGAATGGTGTGACAACTCTCAAGCTTGATATTAGTAAAACATACGATAAAATCGAATGAAATTACTTGGAAGTAGTTATGCAGCGAATGAGATTTGTAAATACTTGAATTCAAATGATTGTGAATTGCGTGTCTACCATGACTTATTCTTTTAAAGTTAACGGTGAACCCATGGGTTATGTTCATCCTCAACGGGTTATACGGCAGGGTGATCCCCTATCCCCTATCATCTTTCCTCTTTGTTATTTGTGCGAAGGTTTTTCAACAAGCACCAAGTATTAGTCATCTTGGTAAAATTCAAGGTATTAAGGTGTGTCGACAAGCACCAAGTATTAGTCATCTTCTCTTTGCAGATGACAGTTTCTTGTTTGCCAAAGTAACACTAGAGGAGTGTCAAAACATTAAGAATGTGTTGAGAATCTATAAAAGGGCTTTAGGACAATTAGTTAATTTTGCTAAAAGTTGTGTCGCATTCAACCCTAACTTAGCTCCAATGGATCAACAGTTGTTGGCTAATTGTTTGTGCGTTCGTAAAGTTGATTTCCATGATAGGTACTTGGCATTGCCGGTCTTCTTTCAAAAATCGAAGAGAGCAACCTTTGCTTATATTAAAGAAAGGTTGTGGAAAAAGCTAAATGGTTGGAGAGGGGGGTTGTTAAGTAGTACAGGTAAATAAATATTAGTCCAAATAGTTTCCCAAGCCTTGCTGGTTTATTCCATGCAAAGCTTCCTCTTTCCCAAATCTTTTTGTGATGAGTTAAATAAGTTAGCGACCAAGTTTTGGTGGCATGGGGACGCGGGGTGAAGAAAGGTCCATTGGACGAATTGGAAAACGCTTTGTAAGCCAAAATCTGAAGGTGGCTTGGGCTTTAGGGATTTATACACATTTAACATTGCGCTACTTGCTAAACAGGCGCGGTGGTTCCTATCCAAGCAAGGTTCACTGGCTTATCAAGTTTTTAAGGCAAGATACTTTCTAGATTCGGATTTCTTGGGTGCTTGTGTTACTACGAACACATCTTATTGTTGGAGAAGTATTGCCACTTCAAGAACCATGATTTGTAAGGTCATGAGATGGCAAGTTGGGAATGGTTCTACTATTAGTATCTGAAAAAATGGTTGGCTTGCCTAGGAAAGTTTCTTTCAGGTTGTGAGTACAATCCCGGCAGGCTGGAATAGCAAGGCCACTGTTAATAATTTATTTTTGGATGACGCACGGTATTGGGATGTACCTCTAGTCAAGCAAGTGTTTTGTCCAGAGGAAGCTAAATTTATTTTAAATAAACCATTAAGCTTACGGAATGTGGAAGACCATATAATGTGGCACTTCGAAAAGAATGGTAAGTTCTCGGTTAGAATCGCATACCATTTAGCAAGGAAGGATGTTACTGTTGTGAGGGTAACGAAAAGGTTAGCGGGATCGTAGGTGGCTATCATGTTGTTATGGAAGAAGCTATGGAATGCATGTGTTCCTGGGAAAGTGAAAATTTATGTGTGGAAGGGTTGCTTGGATGCTCCGCCTACTTGACGAAAGCTCAAATGAAGGCGTATTTTGGTAGTGGATGAGTGTTTGGTGTACGGGGGCCAAGTGGAGACAGTCGAGCATGCGATAAAGAATTGTTCTTTGGCGGTTGCTGTCTAGCTTTCTACCCTTAGGTTAAGAGTAGGACAACTCGAAGGTATGACATTAAAAGATTGGGTTGCTCATTCGGCTTCTTTTCTTCTTGATTCAGTTTTTGAGTTACTATTGATGATTATATGGAGCTTATGGAAGGCAAGGAAAGATTTTATTTCGAAAGGAACACAAAAAGCACCTAGGGAGGTGTCTCTTAGGGCAAAGGAGTGGCTTGCGTTCTACCATCAATGCCACAAAGTGTGTAAGGAGCCTCGGACTCGCAACATTCAAAGTTGGAGTACTCCACCTCCAACTTGGGTGAAATGCAACTTTGATGGTTCATGGGTGAAGAGTGTACAAAAGGGTGGAGTAGGGGTCTTCTTAAGGAATCAGGAGGGTGAGTTTGTGGCTAGACTTTCGGTCCAAATTGCACATGTTGCCTCTCCGTTACAGGTGGAGTTGTTGGCAGTTAGAATGGCTCTATTATTTGCCAATGAGTTAATCCTAGATGGGGGCTTGTGTGTTTTGAAGGGGATTCTGCTATTGTTCTCGCTGCCATGAAGAGACAAGAAGATGATGTGTCCACTATGGGACCAATTATCAATGACATTAGGTGGCTGTTACTTTCATTTCCCAAGGTGAGAGCTTTCCATGTTCAACGGGAAGCTAATCAGGTGGCACATTGGCTAGCACGCGCTAGAATTGGTAGTGATACTGAGATGGTGTGGTTTGAAGATCAGCCGGATTTAACTATAGATGCTTTGTTGGAAGATTGTCCTCGATAGTTATTGATTTGATTGTACTGTTTAGAGGTTAGTTTTCTTTGTCTAAATGTGCGGGACACTTTTTTCCCTATCTTCGGGTTGAAATCCCCGACAAGGTTTTTATCGAGGCCTAGTATGCACCTTATCCTCATGTCTGTGTACGTGTTCTATTTTAATGAATATCGTTTTTCCCTCAAAAAAAAAAAAATAGGGATATTTACACCATTATCTTAAGATATTACTTCGTATTTAATATGTTGAGAATATTCTCTCCATAAACCTTGGCTAATAGGATGCCGTCATGTGTAGGGTAAAGCCCTAACACCATGGTCAGTCACTCCTTATATATACCTCCATCTATGCCAAATTTTGGTAAGGTTTTGCTACACCTAAAAGCCCTAAACACTTATTCTTTTCAGAGAAAATAACTTAGGCATCAAAGATCCATTGGCCTTACTCCCTCACCTTATGGGCGCGTGAGGCTTAGGTCTTTGATCAAATGTGTTGATTTTTTTGCAGGTGTATTTTCGTCAAGATTGAAGATGGTGGAAATTTGCATCGACATATTGGTCAATAAATTTTTCCTAGAAATATTTATTGATCAATCCTGGAAAAAGGATACAATCATAGGAAATTCAGAAACTACTACGAACGGAACCCCGTATGTACAAGGATTTTGACCGGAAAGCAAAGCCGAGGACATAGCCTCACAACGACGATCCTCAAGACTCAATGTGATGGTGGGAGGAGCCCTACCGCTATAGAGCCACACTACCGCAATAGCAGCCCAAGTCGGAGCTCAGGACCCAAGGGCAGAAGGCCCACGGCGTGGCAACTGCCACATTAGACCCAAGGCAAGAGGCCCAGCCCACTGCAGCAGCCACCTTTGTGGCACAACAGGCAGTGATGTGGTAAAAACTAACACACGGACGGGCAGAGATGTGGTAGAAACTAACACACAAATTCAACCCTATAGATTATGCAATTGTAGTACGAGTAAGTAGGGAACGTTCTATTCTGGGGATTAGAAATGATGCTAATCAACATAAATTAAACTTAATAAACTGAAAACTAAGTTAAACTAACAACAAAACAATGACTGGGGGGATTTTGGACGAATTTAATTAAAACAAAAGTAATGGCAGCAAGTAAATTAAGTTGTGAATGAAATATGGATGAAATGATTGCTAAAGGATTCTTCTCCACACATGAATCATATGCATACAAATCGATTTCCAGTTATTCTTCCTACAAACCATGAATGACAATGCCCCAAATTAATTGTGAATAGCACTAACTCTCAAATTTTCCTAAGTTCATTGAATTGGACACAGCGACGCAACCAAATTATTCTTCTCAAATTCCTTAACTATGAAAAGAATGATAGAGATACATCTCGAAGATCATTAAATTATGTGAAAATCATAAGCATTGACAAAGCATTCGTAACTATGAAAAGCAGGATACTCCTACCAAGGATTTACTTAACTCAATCATGTATAGTGACTTTTACTACTTACAAATATAAGTTCATAACGATAAGATGAAACTTTCTTATATTCTAGCATCAAATCTCTGCATGCAAACTAAGTATGCATCCTTAATAAACATACAAGAATAAGTTTTCTATAAGGCAGATAAGTAAATCACATTCATATAAAGCATATGATCATGGCTTCGAATTCACCTCTAGCTAAAAAGAAACTTAGTTACACATGTTCATCATAACTGAAAAGCAATCTAAAATAAACATTGAAATGTAAAGCAAAGAGAGAAAGAACTCTGAAAATTCCAGCAACTTTAATAGATGAATGGTAGGTGGGGCACACTCCCTAAACGTTGCAGGATACTTCATGTATATATGGCATGACTGAATCCAAGGAAGAAAGGTATTAGGCATTTTGAAATGTTTTAGGACTCTAAGAAACAGGTGGAGAGTGTTGGAATGTGATTAGGATTCTTCCTTGTAGCTGAAGATAAGATAAGATATGAGAAGATAATGTTTCTTTCCAACTAGGATTCCTCTTTCTTGTGTAATTCATTGCCTTTAATTTCTCTAGATTTTAGCGCATGTTTAACACCTTTTAAACACCAAAAACGTCCAGCCCATGTACTATCCAAGCATGCTATCCAATCTAAGTCCAAAACTGCTCTAAATTGCTCCATTTGATTATTTATTGTCATCTTTACCAACTAACCAACCATAATATGAAAATAACTTAAATTACTATAATAAATGGAAATTAACTAAGTAAATGAAAAGAAATAAGATAACAAAGTCGCATAAATATGCTCCTATCAGGCGGCCTATGCCCAGCTAGTTTCGAGCTGAGCCTAAGCTCGCATGGAGCAAGCGTCGGCCCAAGGCCAGCCGCTACATACGCGAGTCCAGCAAGCTCCCGCAGGTGCTCCGTCAATCTAGCCAGGTTGGCCCACCCTTTGATCCACTCTGGTGACCCAACCCGCGGCCTAATCTAATCCGAGGATAATTCAGGCGATCCCGATTCCAACCACTGACCCGGCAATCGGCCTAAGGATATTTTCACCCTATGTTTTTGCAAGAATGCCCGCTTAAGGATTGAATTTCATACCTATAGTCCATTACAATTCCACCATACATGGAGACGCCCATAATCCAGACTCTTCTAACCTAAATAACGAACATCATTTGCCTCTACAAGTCTCCAACTTAACCACCGCCCTCATGTAGTAGACCAACTTGGTGAATCAGCTCCTTGAGCGCATTGAGACGTAGCGTGCCCTAGGCGAGGTGTCTCGAAGCAGAGGGAAATGGTAGATGATCGTGACTCATTCCAACGACGTCCTAGCAAGGAATCACTTAGCCTGCCACGAACCATGCGTTCGGGTAATGTACACTCTCAGCTTGGCCTTCAGGAAAACATCTTCTCCTGCCTCAGTGTGCAAAGAAGCGTTCATTCCCGACTCGATTAATGAGTTAGTGTGCATTTGAGGTTAGGTCCACACTCCGACGAGAACTCCAAACGTTCCAGGCAAAATGTACACACCAAATTAGACCCACAACGAGATCCTCGTGCGAGGAACCAGACTAGGTAGCTGCAAGAAAAACCGAGGAGAGCACGAAAGCAATCCGGCTCGAGTTAAACTGGCAGCCTCTGCCAAGAGCGATAGTGAGCAGCTTGTTCACCAGGAAAAAAATGAGCCCCGTGCGCAATAGCCACGACACAAGCGAGTAGGACATGAGGAAAAGCAACACAAGCCAACAGGTCAACACTAGGGGCAACTGAAGGCTTCGCTGCCCCAGCAGAAGCAAATCCAAAAAGAAGTGCAAATGCTCGTAGCAAAGCATCTGCGCGAATTCTAGTGCATTGAAACCATCAACGAAGCTCACGCCGTACCTTCAGATGCATATAGTTATCGTCATGACGCAGTATTCCGCACGATTTAGATGCGCAATGATAATGGCGCAGACATTAACGGACATTTCGACAAACGTATTAACTTAGCAGAACGCATACTAGGGTTCGACGAACACTAAAAAGATGCATCAACCCAACCTGCAGTTGAGTATTGCCTCTTGTCGCACATAACACGGCCCCAGCTAGCCTTAGCTCCGCATCTTTCAGCTGCACCTTTCATGCACAACAGCTCCCAAACATGCCGAACTTGTCCCGCGACTCCCTATCATGCCAACCATGCTTCGCGGCTTCCTGTCGCACCGATCAGGTCAATAACATCCTAAACTTCAAACTATCCAATGACAGAGAAGAATACGAGGCCTTATTATCAGCCCCTGGTTATCGAAAAACTTAAGAGATGAAAAAACTTGCAATCTATTCAGATTTATAGCTAATCACCAATCAAACCTATAGGGAACACACAACGAAACATCCAAGGACGACGCAATTATTGGATCAAGTTTGGGAGCAGTTCACAACACTCCCTACTCATACCCTTAGGTGGGTTCCTTAAGCATTTCGAAATCTTAAGCAGATCATCGAACAAGACCTTATAGGATGAGCATTATTTTAGTCATCCAGCAATCCAGCATTCCTCAGCTGCACTTATATGGGTATGCTCTTTAATGCTCTCCAGTGTGAGAGGCTAAACCAATCCTCTGACACTTATCTGGGTATGCTTTTCCATGCTCTCTAGTGCAAGAGGATAAACCAATCTTCGAACACTTATATGGGTATGCTCTTTAATGCTCTCCAGTGCGAGAAGGTAAACTAATTCCCCGACACCCATCTGGGGAGTAAACTAATTACCCAATACCCATTTAGGTCTGCTCTCTAGCGCAAGAGGGTAAACTAATTCCCTGATACTTATCTAGTTTTGCTTTCCAACACGAGAGGGTAAACTAATTCCCCTAGGGTCTACTCTCTAGCGTGAAAGGGTAAACTAATTCCCCGACACCCATATGGGTCTACTCTCTCATGAATATCTAGACGTGGATGGGTTTTTGACTGCTCAGATACCCTGAAGGTTTTCAACTACTTAGGTAGGGACACTCTCAGAATTGGCCATAATAGTCTTTTCTAAAAAGCCTTAGCCAACTAAAAGATTTAATTCTGCAAGAGCCCAGGTCTCTAACCGAAAGAGACACTGAGTGCAGGATCCTTGCCTATGAAATATTTGCGTGACTAGATTGTCTGCCCATGACGTAAAATCTTCATGAACGTAACTCAGCTCTAAAATGTTGCAACACTAGTCAAGTAACCTGCAAAATCAATTACAATTACTGCCCAAAAGATTTGTCTCGAGCTATGTGCATCTTAGAAGATCAAGGAACTAATAGCTCAGAAGGATATAGCCAATGAGTTGTGATTTCGCATGTAACTTAAGCCTAAAATGCCTCTGAGAGCTAGGGCTAACGCCTAAAGTGGTCATGTGGGTCATCCGCTTTTGTAAGTAAGACGTTCAGCCGACGACCCAACAGCTAGCAGGCCTAGGCAATTTGTAAGCTGAGAGTTATACCTACTATGACTACGCGGACCCGTCTGTTTATTCAAAAGCAGTGCTTCCAATCGACGGTCTACGGTTTCGACGGTCTACGATTTAAGTTTTGCAAGAGCTAAAGCTGAAATGTACAACTATAGTAGTTATGCAGACTCCTTTCCTTTCTATGAAAGGCACGTGTCCGACGGCCAGCTCCATAAGTTAAAATTTTCACAACATGCCCCGAGAGGGCCAAGGCTCGTGAAGCCGCTAAAGCCGAGATTCACAACTATAACAATTATGCAGACTTCTATGCTTTCTACGAAAGACATCTGTCCGGCAGCCAACTCTATAAGAAAATTTTCGCAACATGCCTCTGGAGGGCCAAGGCTCGTGAAGTCGCTAAAGCCGAGATTCACGACTATAGTAGCTACGCAGACTCCTATACTTTCTACGGAAAGCATGTGTTTGGCCGCCAGCTCTATAAGTTAGAAATTTTGCCTATTTCCTTGTGTAGGGAAAGCTCCTTAAGCATTCAAGCCAAAACTAAAGCCTAAAATGACGACATGTGATTGACTGCTTCATCAAAGTAGCCAACCTAGTCGCCCGTCCTATGACAAAGTTTTGCAAGTCGCCTCGAGTAGGCCAGGCTCCCGAAACCCCCAAGCCTCGAAGCAAAAACTAAAACCTAATTGACGACATGGGATCAACTGCTTCGTCAAAGCAGCTTGCCCAATCACCCATCTAACGGAAATTTTTTGCAAAAGACATTATGAAATAGCAAAGATAAAGCAAAGCAGGGAAAGTTGTTTATTAAATTTCTAGCAAATTGATAAACTAGCTCGAAAGCCGACAAGGTTCAAACAAAGCAAACAAAAAAGAAAAGAAGAAAATTTCTAAGTCTAAGCAAAAAGACTACTCATCGGCAGCCTGCATAACCATTGGTTCCTCGACTTGCATGCCTTTAGCAACCATACCGCTCTCATCAGTCGAAGCTTCCATCAGCTCAACCTCAGCCGCCCCTGCCTAGACAGACTGACCCTCAGCTGCTCCACCAAAGGCACCCTCAAACAAGAAGTCAAGCAGATCAGCTAGAGAAATGAAGTAAGTCTCGGAGTCCTCCTCGAAAAACTCATAATCTGACAGCCTACACTGGAGATGGTCTACATAACCAAGCTTGTAGAAATTGGCTGGACAGGAAGGAAGTGACACTTTATGACCGACCATTTCATTCTTCAATTGCGCATTCTCGTTAACAAGCTTAATGTGAGCATCCTGCAGATTCTCCAGTTCCTTCTTCAGGTTCTCGCTAGTGGACAGCGTACCTTGCAGATCTATTTCCTTGGAATCAAACTTACTGGCAACATCCTTGAGATGAGACACTTCACCATGCATGAAGACAAGTTCCTCGTCCTTGGCAAAACAAGCAGATTGTAGCTCCGAATACAACATGATTGACTTCTTTTTTGCAACTTCCAACATCGCCTGACTCACATTAAGCTTATCTTTCAAATTGATGACCTCTTAAAGAACTGTCTTCAGCTACACAGTAGTGGAGGAGGGACATTGAACGATCTTTTCAGTAGCCGAATGAAGCTAAGCCGATAATGCCACTTTGACCTGCTTATCACACTTAACAACATCCTAATCAACGTGCATAGACTCAGCTGCCAAGATCAAAGTCTTTTGCATTGTAGCATGGAAGGAGAACCCCCTCGAGTAGGCAGAACGCTTTTCAAAAAAGTCTAAGCGGAGAACTTTGCCAACGTTATCTACAAACTTGGCACATGCATTAACGTCTTCAAGTAGGTCAGCTTTCAGTAGAGCAGAAACCTCGGGAAACTCCTCAGAACCAGAGTCGGTAGATTTCTCACAACTACCTATACAAGTAGACTTCCTTTTCTCACCAGATGAATCAGTCGCAGTAGAAAGAGGAACAGGCTCATGTGCCATCTTAGCAACATAATCCACCTTTTCACTTTTCATAGCGGCGAGTATCTTAGAAGCCGAACCAGACTTAGCTCTTGACCCGCGCTTTGATACAAACCTAGACACTTGAGGTACCACCGAACCTTTCGCTGGGTAATCTTCTTAGCAAAGGTCATGGCCACCATTGGACCAGCAAGTTTCACAGGCTTAGACTCAACAATCTTTTTCTTCCCCTTGAAAGAAGTCAGATCAACGACAAGCTTTTCAGCAGCATATGCCAGGTCCCATGACCTGGTCTATTTTTTCTCCAACTGACGCCTGATCCACATGGGCACGACCCACATCTCTTTTTTTAACAGCACGGGCTTATGCCCAGCCTGCCTAGCACAACTCCTCACACCCAAGCTATGGCCCTAGCCACACAATTTTTGGCCTAGGAAGCCCAGCCCGTAGCCCAAGTCACAATAAAGAGATATGGCGTCACGTGCCTCTTTCTTTCTATCCCTCCATAGTATAGTAGGCCCGAGTCTACCTCGTCATACTTGGCATGCCAAGCCCAAATCTAAAAGGGCTACAACCTCGCGGCTTGCCCAGCTCTGCGCCCAACGCGCTGTTCACCTTGCCCACTCATGGTCATCTTTACTCGAGCCTTCAAGCAACATATGGCAAGACCTTAGTTGCTTCACAACATCCAGCATACTTGACTGGCCCAGTTAGATTCAGGCCCCCAGAAGGAGCTCGAGCCCTATGGTTCTCTCCGTTCTGTGCCCTAACGCCTCAAGCAGCGGCCACAGCTGCACAGCCGCCTTTGGCCCTAACTGAGCCGAGTAGCCCAAGTTGTGGCCCCTTCCACACTATCTCCTTGGCCCCCTCTAAGTCGACTCCTAGCCTCTGCCAGCCGACGTGCCACACCACCCCAACAGTTGTCTCGCGGTAGCACCACCCGAGATGAAGAAGAAGAACAAATTCATTCTCTTCTTACTTTGGTGTGGCACGAAGAAGAATAGCGATGACGAGAAACGACTCTTTGGAAGGGCAAGAGAAGAAGAGAGCTAGGGCAAAGGGAACAAATTTCGTGTAGTTTCTCAACACCTTGTTGCGATGAAGATTGTTCCCAAATTTATTTAATCCTCTGCTTAAGGTAGAATTAAATAGGTGTTGGGGCAATTGGTTTCCTCCAAGTTAAAAATGAGAGCTACATCAAATTGGGAAACAACTCTACACACCCATGCAACTTGGGATTATACACTTACCGCCTTTTTTCTACATGTAGCCCATCAGGTGTGGTGGCATTTATGGAGTTTAAAAGAATCCCAAAAATTCTAGAGGCGAAACATGGATTTTGCTTGAGAAAGACAAAATTGCCCTCATTAAATGGGCAGGTTTCTCATAAACTCCCATGTGCAGCTTAGCACCCCTGAAGGTCCATGCAGCTGAATATGACTGCCTACAGCTCACCTGCCCATGACAAGGAAAAGTCACAGCATTTAAGGATTAATTACCCAAATCCTATCTTTAATACATTCCCAATTGAAGATTGACTCTATTCAAGTAAGTAATCCCTATTTAAACCAATTAGGGATACTTACTATTAACTCAAGATATTATTTTCTATTTAATATCTTGAGAATATTCTGTCCATAAACCTTGACCAATAGGATGCCACCATGTGTAGGGTAAAACCCTAACACCATGGCCGGTTACTCCCCTATATATACCTCCATCTCTACCAAATTTTAGCAAGCTTTTGCTATCCCTAAGAGCCCTAGACACTTACTCTTTTCAGAGAAAATAACTTACGCATCGGAGATCCATTTCCTTGGAATCAAATTTACTGGCAACATCCTTGAGATGAGACACTTCACCATGCATGAAGACAAGTTCCTCGTCCTTGGCAAAACAAGCAGA